>VUQG01000032.1:9386-26855 GCA_015106755.1 Etia nguti
CCAGGGCAGCAGGGTCCAGCAGGGAGCAGCAGTGACACTCATTTATGAATCAGATGTGTGATTTGACCCTAAATCTGATGCAGTAGTGACATATGACACAGCTGTTTCGCTGTCTCTGCCCTCCATGTCTAGCTGGGAAAGTGCCATCTAAGAGAAATGTTTATGGCCAGGGAGTTGGTCACAAGGCTAGGATATTTTTATCTGCCTTTGTGGAAACATGCTTTTGATGTAGATTGCAGAGTATGCTGCTCTGCTTCTTTGTCAGACTTTAAGTGTCTTCACATTAGCGAATTCCTCTGACCCTTCTTTTCAGAAGCGTCCTCATCTTTTAAACCCTGGACTGTGTCATTTAGGGTGTCTCGGGTTTTCTTTCACACTTTCTTTTGTCATTTTGCCTTTTAGCTCACTCACACTCCCAACAAACTGGTGTGTACAGCTGCAGTTTCCCAAATATTAGCACCTTGTGCTCCTGCTGGATACTTCTAAGCTGTATGTGTCAACCTAACATGACATAACTCTAACACCCAAACACATAACTGGTTCGGCGCAGTGTTAGATTCCTGGTTTACTTGGTATTTATATTGTTTCTTATTTTTTTTACTACTTAGTGAATTTAGTCTTGTTCTTGGTTCCCAGTTGCCTTAGTTTCATTCCTCCCTGTGTGTTCCTCGTGTCAATTCCTTTTGTATTTTGTCCTTTCACTGATATCTTCTTCTCATCTAGTTGTTTCCCTTCCTGTTTCCTTTGTCTTTTCCTATGTTTCGTTCTTTTGTGAGTCAGCCTCCTCTCACTGTTGTTTACTCCTCTGTTATCTTTGTTATGTCCCCATGTCTGGTTCATCTCGGTGTTGTTGTCTGGGTTCCCTGTTTAGTTCTGTCATGTTATTATGTCTAACTTCTGGTCCCTGAGTTAGTTACTTCCTGTTTTACCTCGTTAGGTCCTTGTCACGTTCAGTTTTACTTCCCCTGTCTCATTAGTTAGATTCTGTTCAGCTGCGTTCCCCACCTGTTGCCTGTTCCTTTGTCATCTTGTGTGTATATATTATCTCCATCTCCTTTTGTTCTTTGTCACAATCTCTCTCATGGTTTTCATATTCTTGTGTTGTGTGTCTTTATACTGTTCTTGTTTTCCTTTTTGTGTAGTAAATTCCAAGTTCCTAGTGTATTTATATACCTAAAATATTTATATCAGTAGTGTACATGTGTTCCTAGAGTTACCTTATGAGTTTAAGCAATAAAGCTGTAGTTCTGGGCATTTCCTACAATCTGGAGACCTGCATTTGGGTCCTAACCTGTCAATCACGCAGCACAAGTTATGACAATTTTCATTGTCATTGGCCTTCTGTGTTGTTTGTCAAAACATGGGGGGAATGAATTCTATGAAATTTATATTGGTCATGTTTCATATTTCCATAAAGTCATTTCACAATAATAATTTTTTATAGTTTTATCACTCAACTCTATCATTGTTTTTTCTTCACAAGGGAATAGTGGAACAGGACACTGACAAACAGACTGATGTGGCATCTGTACTCATTTCTTGAGCTTCTGGTGGACTCATGAGCTGTGGGTAGTGAATAAAGTGTCATGCTCCTCCAGCCCTCCTGTGCTGGCTTGCTCCTTTCTATCTTTTCTCTTTATTGCTCTCTCTGTCCATCTGTCTGAGTGCTGGTGTGTGTGTGTAAACCAAGCCCTGTGTTTCAGGAGCGGGTCCTTCTCTGCTCTCCCGTCTTTGGATTCTGCACACCTGGAAGTAACAAATTTACCTGTTGGTAATTCTCAGTCTCCTACTTAAGTCAACGCCTGATCATTGCTTGGAACGGAGTTAATGATGTTGGCATGATGCTTTGGTTTTTTGGGGTTTTTTTTTTTTACCTTCTTTTCTAATCTTCATCAAACCTGGAAGTGGAAACTGAGTTGGACACTCTGTGGATGTGTCTGTTGGAGTCCAGGCCCTCACTAAATGGACATTCTGGACATTGAGTGCAATTTGAACCACTAGTAATGACAGAATACATTTTTGATACATGTGGCAGAAATGAGCTTCCACCAAACAGTGTCTAAAGATCAGTTGCATTCATGCATTTAGACTTTTTTTTTCAGTCTGACTGAAAATGAGCACAGATATTATCTGCTTGTAACAGTTACTTGTCTGAGAGTGTACAAGAGTAGCAGACTTTCATCGTGCCAGTCAATAAACCTTTTCACCTGTATCCACTATTTTGTGTGACTTCTCATTTCCTCTAACCTCTACAGCAGACCTGGAGAGTGGAAAGCTAGCATGACCCATAGAGGCTGGAACAATACATTAATGGGAAATGAATAACTGAATGAACAACTGTGTTTGGGGTTAAATAGTGAAAATGGAATAATGTCTCATGATGTACACCACTGGGACCTTTTTTAATACATAACCAATACAATGATTATTCTCTTCATAGAACCATGTTAATAGAAAATGTAGTTTAACATTAATTTCCTTCTAAATGTATTTGCTGCTGCACATCAGTTACACATTAACTGGATAAATTTAAAACCAATATGTCTGAAATGTGTCCTGAATTCTAAATGTTTACTACATTTTACATCGTAACTATACCACTCCTTCACTTTGTATTTAAGTAGGTGCACATGTCAGTACAGTATAACAGACTTCAGGCTACTCCCACGTGAACAAAGAAAATGTTTTCTTTCTTCTTTCTGAGTTGAAAGCTAAATTGTAGGCTTGTCTGACATGCCGCACGTATGGAGACTGTTCCTGCTGCTGGATTGATTTTGCTATCAGAAGCTGGCAGAACTTAATGACTCTCTGAGGCTGTCCTGTCGGCGATTCGCGGTTCGAGCTGGTGTCACAGGAAACTTGGCTGGCTGGATCTCCTGTGGTATTATCAGGTCTAGCTGCCAGCTCATCTCTATCTCTGGATCTTACAGTCCCGGGTGCCTCTGAGGCTTTCAACCCTTATCACAGCGAAATACATTAAAGACAAGATTAAAATGAGAGAGAACACTACAGGACGTTTTGCAAAGACTGAGTCAGGGATCTACAGCCACATCACAGATGTCTGTAATGGCTGATGGGATTTGAAATATCTGAATCACGTAGAAAGATGAGGATTCTTTTTCAAAAAGAATAGCATTCCATTCTTATTCCAAATGCACAAAATAATGCTTTGACCATAAAATGGCTGTTGTTGTGAAATAACCGATTTTAAACCATCTTTAAGCCATCTTTTTCCTAATCCTAACCAAACAGAGCGACTGAAACAACTCAGCATGTGGCAAATAAAAGGAAACAAAAACCACAAAAGTACAAACAAGACTCAAACCACATTCTCCAGGCTGATCAACCTGTGAGTTATGCCACTGTCGGCACTCACACCCCACCAAAGTTTCTAAAAAGGGCCTGTTAACTCTCTGCGGTGGGCACTGCTTTACCCATGTATCAGTGCAAGGACAGGGTTCAAGTCAACATCATCATTTGGCCTTTCTCTCCATTTTCCTTTGAACCCCACAGTGCAGGCTCTGAAATTCCCACCACAGGAGTCACAGAATGTTGAAAAGAAGAGACACCAAAAGTTGAAGAGTTGCAACATTTTTTGTTGCTGAAATTGTGTGACTCCTTTTAGTTGGAGGTTCTAGGTCATCTCTAAGTACACTGAGCAAATTTAGAATTAGGTGTCTTGGTAAGCTGTTTATTTTTTATCACCTCTTGGTTGACAATCCAAATAAATTGACACAAGTGTCTGTTTGCTCTTAAATCTCTGTGATGCCTCATCCGTGCAGCAATACTGTAACTGGTGCCATATCAAGCGCAAAAAAATAAGACATGCCTTTTTCTGCATGAAATTTCAATGCGATTAACAATTTATTCTGCGTCGCAAACGTTAGTAAATCAGATTGCACAATTGATTTAAATATTCTCCTCCACAAATTTTGTGCCTTGAAAAAGGAACTCCCACAAAGACACATGCAATAATCTCTGGGTTTGGCACCTCTTACACATAATCCTGTCACTGTGATCTCTCTCTTTTTTGAAACCCAGTTTGCAATGGAGCAACGCGTTCGCAAATCTGGCCCTAAATGTTCAAACAGATGGACAAGTGTCTGAGTACAGGGTAGTTAGAATAAAATACTATGTGATAAATCTAACCCCATAGCAGGAGTGAATGTGCAACATATGCAGGCAATTTAGGGAAGAGTGTGAAGTGTATTTACAGCAGCCCGTGTTCTGTGCAGACCTGAATGAAAACAGTCTGATGTTATTTGTTGGGCTTATGTGCCCTTTTGAACCTAGCACAGCACTGAGACATTTCTATGCATTTCACATTTTGCAAGGTTTGTTAACTTTTAGTGTTTTGTTAAAAGAGCTTTTTAATCTTCATCTTTACCAGTTAAATTATTGCTAAGAGGGGAAACAAATCTGAATTCACTGTGCTGGTTGAATGTTATTGCATCTGGCAAGAAATGAAATAGTGATAGCATTTTGGTAACATTTTTTTTTTCAGATGCGACCTTTATCACCTTATTTGTACCAAAATACTATTTTATGCCTATTGAACTATGTATTATCTTTGGCATTTGCTGAAGGTGTAGAGTGGACAACAAAGAAGGGCAGAGAGTGCAGGGGAAGACACACAGCAAAGGGACAGAGGTAGGACTAAAACCTGGGCCTCTGCATTGCACCCATAAGGCCTGTGGAGCCTTGCTCAACAGGTTAGCTAAACTGGTGCCACTGTTGCATAGAAGCAACTAAAGAAATGAGAGCACTTTGTGTCCATGTAGGTTCTCAGTCATCAAGGTTTCTTAAAAACTTTGTTTGTGAAGAGGATTCTTCAGTTCTACAAACAAAATGTGAGGGCTTCTCCCTTTGGAGGTGGTTGTTACTACTGATCTACTATTGATCCAATACAACATCACAAGAGCCAAGACAAAAGGCATGAGTTAAGGGGGAAACCTTACTCCACCCTATCATGTGACCTATTGAGGTTACTTGAGGCAAGGTGTAAATGGATTGGTTCATTCATATATATATATATATATATATATATATGTATAGCTCTTGTCTACTCAAAGCTCTTTACACAACCTGCCCCATTCACACATTCACTTTTCTTTTTCTACATAAGCAATGCCTGTCTAACATTCACATTCCAATGGGTGCATCACAGAGCTACATACTATCGGAGGACAATATACTAACTTGGCATCCAGGGATTGAACCAACAACATTATAGCTCTGGGTGGTTGCAGCTCAAGAACTAGAACAGGTCACCTGCAGAGCATAAGTGGGGATTGAACATCTTGTGCTTTTGTGGCAGGCTGCTGGTAACAAAGTGCCAAAAGATACTGTGGTTCTTTGTTAGTTTTTTGTTTTGTGTAGAGACAACAGTAGTTCATACCCTGAGTTAAGCTCCTTTTTATGCTTGAATGATTCACAGATCAGAGTTAGGTGGCTAACAAACAAACAAAGTAAATATTCCTGTGTAAATGGTCCGGTACAAGGACTAGACTGAAAATTGGTGGAAAAAGTACCAAATGTCCAAAGAAACCAACCAACCAAGAATTTCAAAAAGCCTGGAAAACTAAAATTAGAATAATGTCTGTCACTTAAAAAAAATAAGAAAAAATGAGAAGTGACTCAAGATTTTTGGACAGTATTATATGCTTGTATTGAATGCCAACCATCAGCCACTGAAACCATCCCTTACTCTAATGCATTTCAAAAAAGATGGTGTTTTTTCTGATAAAATAATGCATGTTGGAATGAAACAACCAGAAAATCTCTTACGTTACAAAGAGATCATACATCTAGGATCTGTCCACTGGTAGAAGCATTACGGGGACTATGAGAGTCTTGGTGAGTAAAAACCTCCAGTTGCTTTGGCAGAGATGGAAACATCATCTTAAATCTTAAAGTCAGACACTTTGGACACAGTATTTTTAAACAACCACATCAACCTTATGAGTGCTGTTTGCGGTATTATCATCATGTCACAGTGCTTCCACCTTTCAGTGTGAGCAGGAAGAGCCCACTTGACTCAAAAACTAAAATAGTGTGGCTTGAGAACAATACCTGACTCATCAGTTTCTAAATGCTCTACTAACTTTGTTTACCAGGCATGACCCTGTTATGTGACCATTTTTGTACCTGTTCAGTACAAAAAGTCATCTGATCTGTTTAGTAAATTAATTTAAAAAATAATTTAAAAAATTGCCTGGCATAGTTGTTATTTAGGCTGATTTTACCATCAAAAGCAGTTGTCACGGCCCTGACAGTATCCAGCCCTCCTCCTTCCTTCCCTCTCTCCCTCTTCTCAGGTGGGTGAGTTTTCCTGCTCCAGCGACGCCCGCCTGGAGGTGTGATCTCCTGCTGAGCACCTGTATGCCATTTCCTGATCAAGCCTCCTGTGTATTTGAGGAGTGGTCCATTTGCCCATTATTCGGCTGATTGCTACATCTACTTCATCAGGCGTTAGTTCTGTGTTTACTCTGGCGCATTATTTTCTTCATTCCCCCTTCTCCTCGCTTCGCTCACTCTCGGTGGTGCGTTGGCTGGATAACCTCTGTTGGTCTGGACCCTCTGCTCTCTGGATTCCCACTCTGACTCCTGTGAAGTAACAGTCTCTAACTTATAATACCCACCTGCCTTCCCACTCTCCATCATCTCCCCACTGCTCACTCTCCCTTCTTCTCACAGAGTGCTCCCCTTACTAAAACCTTCTGTGTTTAATATTAAACGCTTGTGGTAATTAATACTGTGAACATTTGCCTCTGGATCTGCCTACAAACATTTTGTTGTGCCAGGCTGTAAACATGTTAGCTGAACTTGGACTTTTAACTTTGGAGTTTATGAGGAACTTCTCACTTTTGGAATCAGTATCAAGTTGCCAGCTTTTGGCCGTTTGGTTTCCAGCTTCATGTTACATCCTCAGTGGGTGCTGCTGGGGACCAACAAACAACCTTTAAAAGAGATTTTCCACATTATGACACGTATTTGCACTTTCGCCTGTCCTCCTGATTTTCACCCGCTTTATTTCTTCACCTTGAGTTGTACAGCATATGTCCAGTATTTATTCTCACCATTACTCTTAGACAAGGTTAGTTGAGGGATGTTGCACTCTCATTAATTATCTCCCTTAATGATGCATGTGAGGGGTCCAATCAATCTACTTAATTTCACACCACAGAGCGATAGAAAAAAAAATCACATTTCAAACATTAAAACCAGCTGTCTTGTGCATCATACAGTTACACAGAATGCACTTCCTGACACCAGACATGAAAAGCACGCACTGCAATAAAGCAATAGAGCATGCATTAATTACTCTACAGGAACCATCATATCTCCCCAAATGAATATTGCAGGGTATCATGAGCTAAAATAACTAAAAACTACCAGACACAAGAAGAAAAAGGACAACAGGTTGTTTTTGGCCCACACATGGTCCTGCTCTGTACATGATGGCATCAGTTCAGGATTACAGAAAGAGGAAAGTCACCTAAATCCAAGTTCTTCAAGATTCTCTAAACTCTTTGTAAGTCTATTGAGGAGGGGGCGGGGATATGGATGGGAATCGAGAACCGGTTCCCAGTCTGCCTGCCTATCGATCCCACTTATCGGTTCTTGTACTCTCACTGCGATCAGCTGATTTCAGTTCGTGTGTCAGAGGAGGAACATAGTGGCACAGTCTCCAGCATGGATATGGACATTATGCTGCTTAACGTCAACAGGTAACAAACTGATGAGCAGTCAAAGTGCAGTCTCCGTTTCTACCTGTTCATGTTTCGAAAGCAGAATCCCTGTGGCATCATTTTAAAGTCTCTTTGTGCTGGTTTTCATCTTTCATTTGTGCTGTTGGCTTTGTGTTCATACCTAAATACTAAGCGAAAGATCACGTGTGTCCTTTTTAGGATAGGGATTTGTGTTGGTGTGTGGGGCTGTAGCCTCAGTTTATATTGCTAATTATGACACAGTGTGTTTCAGATTATTTTACAGAGTAACATGAGAGTAACGTAACAAGTAGTATAACAAATGTCTTTCTCCTGGGTGCAATTAAGTAACGTACTGCGTTACTTTTAAGAAAAATGTGTTCTGTGTAACATGTGCAATAATTGTTTTTTTGAGTAATGACCCCAACATTGATCACAACAAAGAGGGAAAATACCTCCGACGTGCAAAAACATTTGACCTCTCAGAATGTCATTATTTTGCGTGACTGTAATGTCTTTGATATGCTGCTTAGAGATGGTGGTGACTCTCAAAGTGGAGCCAATGAAAATCGATAAGGGAATGGATAAGGAATTGGAATTGCTCAATTCTTATCAATTCTCATCCCTAGCAGGCGATTCCCAAACCAACCCATGATCTGATTTTGTTTAGTGATAAATAAATATTGATAAATAACTGTATTATTTTTAAAGAATGCTCCCTTTGCTGTAAGTTACTTTTTCACAGTATGTATCTGGCATCCTGGCCTCCTCGCTGGGGGGAATTCAGTTTTCGCTCTTTGTTTTTTAGACCGTTATACACTGATAGGCTTTCAGCTGAAAGAATTCATCCTACTTTTAGTCTGCACTGTCTGCATTTTGTTTGTTTCTTTCGAATCGCAGTTTGCTCTTCTTGTCAGATGAATATGACTCTGGAACTGCCCGTGTTTGCCATTTTTCTTCTGCTGATGACTCATTCCCTTTAAAGAGGACGTTCACCTAGACAGATTCTCAAACCCTGGGTTGCGGTAAAATGGCTAAAACCACTTCTCCCAAACTGTAAATTAGTTTGGGAGAAGAGACGTGAGTAACCTCATGGTCACAAGAAACATCCAGAGCACTTATGTCCCTTAAGATGACATGTAATTGGGCAATTAAAAATTTGAACCCCTGCGATGTGCTCAAGAAAGTAAACATGGAAAGTTTTGATGATTTTATCATATTCATTAATCTAAAATTAATGCATAAATGTTTACATAATTAGGCTCAGCAGGTGCTCGGTGACCTTGTGCTTCCTCTAAGAGCTCTGAGTTCAGTAACACACAGAGCATCAATTGGAAATTGCAAGTTTGGCTCTACAGAAATCTTTATTTGGGGAAATGGCATTCTCTGTGCAGAGTATTAACGTATGGAATCCTTTTAAAATCAAACTGCAACAGCTTCTAAATATGAAGCAGCCATGCATAATTTACTGTTTTCTTATGGTATTTTATTAGACTTAGTAGTGTGTTGTGCTTGATTCACATGTTTTAATGTATGTATTATATATTTCCCTTTCTAAAGGCTCAAATAAGAATGGTGATTGCACACTAGCTTAGACAATAAATGCTGAACTAAACTAAACTATTTAGTGGCACCATAAAATAATAAAGTTTGAAATTATATCTGCTACGTAGGTTTTATTTCTAGAGGATCCTCCCTGTGGAAAAATAGATTCTGTAGCTGAGTGTTTGCTTTGTGATTCAGCTGATAAAAACAGACCAGCTTAACCACACTGCTCATCCTGCACTGCTTGCAACCCCACTCAATTAAAAAAAAAATCACCAGCCACTACTTATGCCAGATTAAAACTGACTTGAAATTAAGTTTTTAATTAAATATTGATTAACTACAGTCACGACTTGCCTATGACAAAAGAGTCTGAGACACAGGATGAAGACCAATAGATAACTAATTTATTTTAAAGACAAACAAGAGATGAACCCAAACAAAGGAAAAAAAAAAAAAATACAATCATGAAGGCAACACCAAGGATGTGTGTGTAAAAGGGTGAACAATATAATTTTGGATATGATCGACAGCACAAAGGAAACCAACCACTGATGAAGTTTGGGTCTTTGAGGTGGATGACACCAGCTTCCAACTATTGTGCCTCCATCCACCTACTGCACTGCAGAACCAGCTTATAGCAGGGCAAGATACTTAACTCCAGATTACTCCTGATGCCCCCACTGTGTGTGCATGGTAGGTAGAAAAAGGGCATAAAAGCCTAGAATAAAGCAAAAAAACCTGTAGAAAACAAAGTACCAGTTCATTTAAAAAAACCTTTTACTAACATTTAATTATATAATAAATAAGATTATAAACACAATTGTCACAGTTTTATGTTTTGTAATTATGTTTTATTTTTATTTTATTTATACCTTTAAAAGTTTTTATATCACTTTAATTTCATTTAGTTTCCAGAGAGGGCTCACTTGTTAATGTTCACTTTAGTTTTTATTAGTTTATTAGTTTTTTTTAGTAGTATTGTATGGAGGGCATTTGTTGGAGGTAAGATTTAGGGAAATCAGTGTGGGTATTAAAATAAAAACACCAAACTGTTTGCAGTCCTGTTAAACACTAAGTACACCACATTAATAGCTTTTTGAACCACCTTTTGTCATGGTCTGTGGGAGTGTCTGCAGGTTTTCCATCTGTGGCTCTGGGTCCTCCCCTTTTGAGTGGAACCTCCAGCGCCTCACCTGTATTCCATCTGCAAGCAGTCAGCAGGAGAGCTACTTAAACCTGTACAACCTGCCTTTCCTCGCCAGTTTCTTATGCTCACTATTGCAGTAACTAGACTGACCCTCTGAGACTTATGCCAGTTGCTTCTTCCTTGTGTAACTCTGTTTTCCCTGTGTTTAGAGGTGTTGCATTCCCTGGTTCAGTCTCACCTGGATATTCTCCGTCTCCCTGACTGCTTGCCTGGCTGCCCTCCGATTTTCTCGTTACACCTCAAGACTCCCAAGGAAACTTCCACGGACCTCCCCTCCTCAGTGCTTACTAACTTGGACCTGTAAAGTAAGGAGAATCATTCACCTGCTCACGATTGTCAAGTTCCTGCCTCTCAGCCATTCAATAACCAACTCTCCGTCTGTTACAGAATCCCTCCTGTTCCTCTGAGCCCTTTTCTTTGACCGCTCCTGCAACCTGATTTACTAGGACGCTCCCTCCGTTCTGTATTCTGTTATTCCTAAACAAATATCCTTGTAAATAGTTACTCTGCATGTGCTTGCTGTCTGCATTTGGGTCGTTTCCTTGGGTGAACCTCTGGTTCATGACACCTTTAGCAACAATAACTTGGAGTAATTGTTTTCTGTATGACATTAACAGTTTTGGGCTACTTTTCTTTGGTTTGTGGGCATTTATTTATGCACAGCTCTCTTAAAATCCTGCCTCAGCATTTCAGTCTAGACTTTGGCTGAGCAGGTGCACCATCTTGATTCTTTTCCAGCCATTCTGGGCCCCTCTTTATTGAACTTTTTAGTATGACAGAACAGTAGGGAGGTGGCTGGGACGCTGGGAGACAGAGCAGGAGAACACACACACAGTAACTCAGGATTGTACTTTTAGTTTTTCTAGTTTTTCACAGGACTGCATCGAACCCTGTCAAAACTTTCTTTTTTATGACTGTATTTTGTACTCAACACCTCAAAAGTCAAGGTGCTGCTTTTAAAAGGGTCCTTGAATAATTCATGATGGTACTGGACTTGTTCATGACGGCTCAAGGTTAAACTGTCTGTTGGTGAAATTGAATAGAGCAGAATTCCTTTTAATAGTAAAAGCTTTTATTTTACTGCTCTGACACGCTGTGAAATGAGTTACAGGCCCAAAAGCATGCAAGGATCATATGCAGTGAGCACACGTAGTGAATCATCTGCATTTGATAGATAAACAATCTTTTTCTGCCTGATGCAAGTCAGTCAAACACTAATGTGGGGCCAAATAAACAGCGACTCTCCCCGAGTGTTAAAATGTTATCTTCTCAGGCGGTGAACTGCCAGCGCTACCTTATCACTACCCTATCTCTGCTCAGCTTTGTGTTTGGTTTCTTAAATCTTATTCAGCTGACCCTGCGGCCTCAGACATTAATCTGTCTCTTTTTACACGCAGACAGTATTATAGATTTGTTTGCGGGCATTCATGGGGACATTCAAAATATGTGACAGGCTTTTGTTTTGAATCAGATTATGGGTTGCTAAGTGAGTTTTAAGCTGTCAGAAGTCTCAGAAAGATGACAGCCACTTGGCTAACTGCTTTCAAGCCTATGAGATGTAAAGTGGTCATTTTGGATGGGAGGCAAGAGTAACCAACAGTGAGCCGAGAGTAGAGCGATGGCTTATTTATCTAAGGTTTCACAATGAGCAGAAATGGAAATATCATGCTCTGACACTGTCTGTTTCCCCCAGAGAATACCTCCAACAGACATAATGGAAGGCTACATTTTTCTAGAAAGAGTTAACTAAATTCAGTCTCTGTTTCTTTGTTCCCTTGAAATAGCTGCTTGTATTCCTGTGGGAAACCTCAATAATCCCTGCTTGACTCCCAATCACTCAGCAGCCTGCTACTGGGAGTCAGCAGGCTGCACAGCTTTAACTTTGCTGTTAATAACATCTATACACGATGCTCAGCTGCTTAGCACTGATGAATGGGTGCAGCCCAGGCCGTGTTCTCCTGACCAGTTGCAAATCCCACTGTGTTCCTTGGCCGTGTGGCATCTCCTCATGAATAAATAATGACTTTGCATCCTGGGCTCAGAGTGGCTTTTCTTGTTACCACTGAAGAAGAGGAGGCTAAAATTTTCATGACTGCTAAATTATTCACGCTACTGTTGCATGACAAAAAAACAGCAACATCCTGAAAATCAGAATGTATTAGAAGAGAAAGATAAGTGCATTACTCAGAAATTACCTTCCAACAAATGAGATAATATGAGGTCAGTAAGCTTGTTGACTTCCAACCTTAGAATATTTGTGAATGTGAAACTTTAGCAAAACAAATCCAAAATATAATAGCAGGAGTTGTTGTTAAAGCTCAGGATGGATTTGTCGGTGGAAGGCGGAAGCACCAAATACAGTGAGGAACATTCAAATGCAGCCTGTGTCTTTAAATGCTTTTGATAGGGTTGCTTGACCATGTTTGTTTAATGTGTTGGAAATGTTTGGATTTGGGGAGAAAATGCAGGAAATGGATTCATTTAAAACATAAAAAGCCAAGAGCAGAATTTTTAATGAGCAAGAATACTTCACAACTAATAACTGTCCCCGAGGTTGTCCGCTCTCCCCACTGTTATTCACATTACCGAGTGAACCTTGCACAGTGGCTGTGGAATCAAACACAATTTTATAGAATACCAGCAGGACAGACTAAACATAAACTATCACTATGGGCGATTTTAATTTTGAAATCAGTTCCAGTTTTATTACTTTTCACATACAATGAACAAAACTGAGTCAGTGAAATTTTCTCCGAGTGAAGATGAAAGAAGGGACCCAACAAAGTGTTACAGGTTAGTGTGGTAAAATAATTCCCATATTTAGAGATACAAATTTTTCCAAAGATAAATTGATAATTATAGAGCCTGATTGATGAAATCAGTCATTTACTTGATAGATGGGTCCTTCTGCTCATTTTTATAATTGGTAAGAATCAATATTTTCAAAATGAATATGTCACAAAGACTACGTTATCTTTTTCAGAAACATTCCTCTGCCCTCCACAGCAATCCATCAAACGACAGATCAATCAGAAACCGTCTTATTTGTGGGATTCATGTGGAAAAAAGTCCATGTTTTTTTATTTTCTCCAGATTATATTCTTCACTGGGCACACATGGAATCTTGTGGTCTAAAATTATCTTCTACTACTTCCCTTCTATTTATACTCTGACATGGTAAAAAGAAAGAAAAAGAGCAGGCTATTAGTTTAGTTGTCAAACATGATATGAGGAGATGTGTCTCAGCCTTGCAATATCTAGCCTCGCTGTTTCCTCCCTCTTCTTGCACTGGCTCTGGCTTTTCCTCACCTCCTTTCTCTCTCTTTCTCAGGTGGGTGAGTCCTTTTGCTCCTGAAAGAGCCTTCTGCCGGACACACCGGTTTCCCACTTCCCGATCAAGCTCTTTTATTTAAGGACCAGTTCATCCATTCATTATTCAGCTACTCATTGTACTCACCTTGTTATTGGCTGAATACCGTAGGCATTCAACCTATTGAGTTCCTGTTTCTTTATTGTTTGCTGCTTAACTACTCCCAGAGTTTTTGTGCTATTTTCACCATTCAAATTTTAAACTGTTCTGCTATTTCTACTAATGTCAGCTATATCTTTTGGTGCTCCTAACCTTTATACTTTTTAAAATATTAAGCTTTTTAACATTTCAGCTCCTCATATCTCCTAAACCATGGACTCCAGAGACATGAGCCTTGTGCCAATATATCTTCAGACACTCGTGAGGCTCACGGTAAAAGAATTTTTTTGATACCATTTACCGTTTTCCCGTGAATTACGTTTGTTTCAGGATAGAATATCCGTCCTTCTCTTAGATTTTAAACTCTGGAATTGAAGCCATTTTTTCTCTCGTCACATCTCTCTCTGGGATGAGTGCCAGTTTGCCTCACTGAGATGGCAGGTTAGCATCCTACCTGTGGCTGTTGCCGCATGTCTTCCCCGCTCGCGCTCCCTCTGCTTTCTTGACACTCTTCAGTGTACCCTTTCAAATAAAGCCGTCTTCAGCAGACAGTTCAGCTTCTTCAGCTGTTTTCGGCACATGATTTCCGTTACATGGCATTCACCCGGCATTTTCGCAGGAAATGCAGCTTTTTCTAGTCTCTTTTAGTTTTCCTCTTGGTGTGCGCTTGCTGGACTTGGCCTCACATTTTTTGGACTGGTCTTACTGTATTACCTTCAAGGAGAAAGGCTGTATTCTGCTAATACTCTCTTGCTCTCTCTCACACACGCCCTCAATGAAATATATGACAAAGATCTTGGTGCTTTACAACCCACATGTTTGTAATAAATACTCTGAAATTTTCTTAGTCTGTGGGTCTGTGTTCGAGACCACAGATTCTGTGATTCATGATAATATGAGTCATACAGTCAGGGAAAAACAGATGCTACTGCTAAACTTTGGGTGTCTCCAAGGCTGATAAAAGTCAAGCTCTATGACAAACCTCATATGTATTTAATGCACTGAAGCTGAAGGAAGGCTGTTTCACTGTGTCTGGAACAATGATTTAAAATATTTTGGGATGAGGTCAAGGTGACATGTAAGTTTTATTTTAGAATGTATTCCTCTAGACCCACAGCTATTTCTGCTTGGTTATAAAGAAACAAAAAAGGGACAAAAAAATGGAAGAAAATTTGGGTAAAAATCTCCTTTTTATGTCTGTAGTTTTTATTGCAAAAAATATGACTAAATAGATAAGTGGATAATTGATGGGAGACAAAGGGACATGAAAATGTCTGAATTATCATAATTTTCTCCATGGGCCTGGTATCTGAGGACGGTGCGGTAATGGACTTTCACAGTAGATCACTGGAAAATAGATGGCTAAAATACAATGACTCCATCCACTGTAAGTCTGAATTCAGCCTTTCTGTGGAAAATGGATGATTGCAGATTGAAAAAAAAAATTATCACACATAAAACACTTGAATGAAGTCTGAATAAACATTTACCTCCAGCACCAAGTCCAGAACTAAAACTTCACAGTCACTGTCACTCCATGTGAAACTGCTCATTTGAGGATTTTCTGATCGATGCTTACTGACTGCAAATCACTTGTCAGCATGCCATCTCTCCCTGCGTAAGTGGTCAGCTTCATCCATTAAATTTAAATGATCGTCTTAAGTCAACTTACTTTATCCACTGACAGGTGATGTGAATAACACTGAATGTGACTAAAACGGGGTCGATGCAGGTCTAACTGAGCAAAAACTGAGTAGGTCACCCTGTACTGTACATAAAACCTCCAAATGGAAGTGATCCTAATCATTTTGAGTTTGTGTTTTTGATTATATTCTTCCCTTCTTTATCCAAAGCTTGTGGTGGAATGTGGAATGAGTAGTGGAAGGAGGAGAGCTTTGCCTTCAGGCTGCACCGATCATTGCACCAATCCACAGGCCCTAACAAAGCCTGCTAAATCACTTAAAGCATCTGCATAAATCTCTTCACGTGCCATCCAAATCACCCATCACATTAGCTTAGGTAATCAGTGGTGTTGTTTTTCATTTTTCATTTACATAACCTAACACTTGGCATCAAATCCATCATGTGACACTGACTGGACCAGATTTAATAAAAGGTTAATATTGGCTTCAAATAGCAACGCACTGCTACAATATACCCAGGGACAGTGTGAACACTCTTCCCAGCTGATGCGGCTGTTTGTCTAACAGTGGGAGGAATAATTGAGTTTAAACATTAGGCTGAGCAATGGGAGACAGTGTAATATGTAACAGGATGAAGGAGGAGGGAGAGGTTTTTTTTTCTCCCTGTGGGCTGAATCTCCACTCCTCCACTCCTTCAGCCACCATTTTGATGAAATTAACAATCCTCTTCACCCATCTTGCCCTCCATCCTCCAGCTCTCTGTGTCCTAAAGATATTAGACCACTTCAGGAACATTATTCAGATTGTTTATCACTCTCAGCTCCAATTGAAATTAAGTGGATTCTGTTACACTAAAGGGCCTCTCTTTTTATCTCAGCTTTTTATTTCTCTAAGATCCTCTTGCTTGTATTTAAGAGTTTTTCTCCCATCTTTTTTTTTTCCTGCATTAGAACTGTGACGATACAAAAATATTGTTTAATAATGAATTTACAGCACATGAGGTTATTTAACTGTACACAGACAATATATCACACACGAAAATCTTTTGGGGGGAAATTAACATAACCCTATCTCTAATAGTGTCCTTAAAAGTTTAGAAAATTTGCTAATTTGACTAAATTTGAGTTGCCTTAGTGCCTAAAATCGAATGCTGTGTTGTCTGATTTCATATTAAACTAAACTTTTGTTCTTTTTAAATTGTTCTCACAAGTCAATCACAGGGGAAAATGATCTTACACCACAAAAGCTATTCATGTGTTTTCCAAGAAAATCATTTTTTTCTCCAAAACACAGAATCAAGATAAGGTTGGGGTCATCACAGATGATGACTTAGGCTTCAAAGTTAATCGTTCCTCTTTGATATAGCAATCAGAATCGCTCAACAATTACCCAATTCAGGGAGGCTGGAGCATATCCTGAGACACCCTGGACAGGATGCCTGTTTAACACAGGGCCTTTGTGGACATTATAGCTAGCATCATATGCATCAGCGCATCAGCGCGGAGTGAAGGAGGCCATTTACGTGAAAAGGGAAAGACCATCTCTGAATCGAGGAGGGGGCCTAAGGGTACATCTTTCACCATCTTACAATGCTGTGATTGCAGCCATTCCCCAACTCTCTGTTAATGGTACTCATGGCCATTGATCAGTGGTCTTTGATCAGTGGGTTTTGGTCAGTGGTTGTTGATCAATGGTCATGAGAATTTGCATAATTAAGATTAAGGAACTGACCTCCCAGCCCATTGTTCCTTCAGTGGGCTGGTTTCAGTCATTATGCAAATGTACTGTTTATAAGATTGGGGAAACCTGCAGTCAGCTGAGACTGAAGAAGTCACTTGGATGAGTGACGAAACGTTTCTCCCACAAAACGCTACGTCCAGATGAACAGAATCA
>VUQG01000035.1:0-16930 GCA_015106755.1 Etia nguti
GTTAGTGAGCACTTCTCCTTTGCCGAGATAATCCATCCCACCTCACAGGTGTGGCATGTCAAGGTGCTGATTAGACAGCATGAATATTGCACAGGTGTGCCTTAGACTGCCCACAATAAAAGGCCACGAAGATGTGTTGCACTGCGTGAGGCAAATGGTGGTCGCACTAGATACTGACTGGTTTTGCGACATCTGTAGCATTGTGTGATCAAATGGCTTATTTCAGAGTGGCCTTTTATTGTGGGCAGTCTAAGGCACACCTGTGCAATATTCATGCTGTCTAATCAGCACCTTGACATTTCACACCTGTGAGGTGGGATGGATTATTTCGGCAAAGGAGAAGTGCTCACTAACATGGATTTAGACAGATTTGTGAACAATATTTGAGAGTAATAGGTGTTTTGTGTATGTAGAAAATGTTTCAGGTCTTTGAGTTCAGCTCATGAAAAATGTGAGCAAAAACAAAAGTGTTGCGTTTATATTTTTGTTCAGTGTATGTTGCTATGTAGAGTTTGAATTTGCTTTAACTTTTTTTGTTGCCTTTAATAACACATGATCATGACTTTGCAAGTTTGTAAGATTTTGTCAGTTTACATCTTGTGACATATGCTGCAGCTCAGAAAACAAGGCTTTTGTATCTAATTGCTTTTAGTTTTGTAGCTGTCACAAAATCTACACATAGCGGGGTGTCATGTTTGTTCAAGACAAATCAAACATAAAAGTAACTTAATTTTTTATCATCTTTCTCAAATTGCTTTTATCCGTGTTGACAGTTTTCATCCCTGGTCTGAAATGAATTAGATGTACCCAAAGTGAATTCCTGTTGTGATTTTGACTTAAATGAGAAATCGGTTCATCTGCTGTTATTTGTATTACTTTCACAATGACAAAATACCACAAACATCCCCGTGTCACCAAAATCTAATGCAATCCAGTTTATCTTTAGGTTTTTACCATCACACTCTGATTATTTAATATCCATGGTGGAGGCTAAAAGAAGAACAGATGGAAAACTGGTCGCTGTCATGGCACTTGAAGAGTTTGTCCTGCGCAGCATCAAAAGCTACAAACAAACTGCAGACTGACAGTTGATTCCTTTGAGAGGAGTGAATTTTACCTCCAAGGCAGCAGACCTCTTGCGTAGCAGCTGCTCTATGTTCCTGGCTGCTCTGGCCACCAGCTCCTCCGCATCGTTTTGCTCCACAGTGTAGAGGTGCTGGTTTCTCAGAAAAATCTACATGGAGAAAGACATATGTAATTGCTTTTTTAATACAAAAAATACTTTTCACACATTCATTTGTTTAAATTATTGTTAAAACTAAATATAATTTTCACAGGAAATTAAGAGTGATAACATTTAGGGGAAAATATACAAGGGGTTGACTTAAATTTTAAGAAAGGAATAGGATAATGCTCTGATTTTATGCATGTGTGTGTATATTCTGGTGTTTATACCTGAGTGAGGCTCTTCCCAGCTGCGGCTGTGTCTGCCAGGGTAACAAGCTCTTTCTGCATCTGATCAACCCATTCTTTAATCCTATGGGACAAAGAAATGCACACAACCAATCCTGTAGCTCAGATATAACCACTTTAGAAGAGACGTCACATGCATTTCAGTTAAACTGTCTGTCAAGCTATCTTATATCAGTCATCTAAAAAGACCAACCAAGTCACATGATGCAAAAACAAACAAGGTCAAAGAGAATCACTCTTGTGGGTCGGGCAAAATGTCAACCAATCAAACCCAGATCACCCAAAACAAACACAATGTCATCTAATAAAGCTTGTGTCACTGCATGTCAACTAATACAATTGCTTTCAGAGAGTTCAAACATGAAGTCAACCAATCAGATAAGTGCCAGCTATTGTTGTGACTAGTGACAGTGATGTGAGTGGACAGGCAGGAGGTGGGAGGTAGCTAAGACCAACATGCTTTTCTATATCTCAAAGAGCTTTAATCATTTCCAGCCTGCTGGTGCCATTGATGTACGAATAATAGCAACCAAACAACAGACTCAATGATGGTACCCATTCACTTGAGTGAAAATTGCTCACCTGATGCTTGCCTTTTATTTTTATTTTTATTTTTTTCTGTGTAGTCATGGTACATCAGTCAATCTGCCACACACTGGTTTATACCTTAGTCTCATCCTCCTCCATTACTCACTATGTACCACTTGAACAAAGTGGCCATGGATGATGATTGGGAAGAGGAGAACCTAAGACATTATGCACGATGTGAGACAGTGACTTGTTAGGATAATCACATGTTGTGACTCTACACATGTTGTCAGTTGACATGAGGTTGTAAGAGACTGAAGTCCGCTCTTGGCCGTCCCTAGTCCTCACAGCAGCCTTAAGTGATTAAAACTGGTCAGAGTGCTAAAACAGAGCTTTTCCCTATTCTCTAATAATAAAGTACTTTTATTCTTAACCAAAGATAGATCAAAATATAAGTTTGATCAATATGTTAAATGACAAATGTAGTTTGAATAATACAAAAGATCAACAGGTAACAGCAGGAATGCGAGAAGATAAAAACTCTTTCACCAGACCATCACTGTATGTGATTTTAAATGAAGAAATGGTTGTTAATGGTTGAACACAGAGCCATAATTCATATGTGATTTTGCTGATAGTAAATTATGCTTAATACTGATCAGAATATCATCAGGTATATTGAAAATGAGCAGGTGTAAGTGTAACCCAGATAATAAATAAGAGAATGTAACTTATGCATTGATTCTAATAACAGACCTCACTGAGAGCCTCTACAGAGTCTGACCTTGGTGTGTGTGGTGCAGGATGGGGGTGAAAGTGACACACAGGAGCCACCGGTCTCTGAATGTCTGACTTATAAAAAGTATGATTTAATAAAAAGAAGTTGTATTAAATGAATGATTGACAAACAGTTTTAAAAAAGGTAAAAGAAAGTATTCCTCAGTATTTGAATTAAAAAGGGATTATGTTACAATGAATGTTCATTTGAGAATGTGCTAAAGACAAATCTAACTGACGTAGAATTACATAGACTGAATGAAACATGAAGTGAATTATATCCAAATGTGACTGAATGTTTAAATGTGATGGGATTTCTGTGTTAACAATTACAAAGGAAATGTAATGAAGTGATTTTAAAATTTAAACTTTAAACTTTGGGTTAAATCACATAAGTCAGATAGATAGACAGAGATAGATAAGGTGTGGGTGGACATCGGGTGATTAGATGTTAATAATGTGACTGGATGTCCCCAGAGGTGAGGTTAGATGTCATCTCAGAAGATGTGACATCCAGTAAGAGAGGGGAGAAAGGGTGAACGTGAAAAGTTAAGTGAAGAAGAGATACAGGATTCTTCCCCTTTGTCTTCTGTGAGATGAGCAGCTCAGAAGATTGGATCTGAGATGTTCACAGTTGAAAATTACAGCAGAGATGCTAGAGGGATTGACCCAGCCCGACCTGTGGACCTGCAAATTGGTTGTATATTTTTGGCTTTCCTCTCTGCTCATTTTTGTGTATGTGTCTGTGTGTGTACAGCATACTTCCACTGAATTCCCAAGGGATACTTATTTCCTGTTGGGTGATTATCATCAACTCGGAACACGGGGATAAGTGCATCTTTAGGCCTGGTTGTGCTCACCCTTTCTCCAACCTCTCCTCACCGAAGATAAGAACAAAATCAGCATTAGCTCAGAGTCAGTTAATTTGATAATTGTAGTTCAGGTGATTTGATTGTTTTTTTGTGATTATTACTATTTGATTTAGCTTTGCTCCTGCTAAATTGCTTTAATAACATTTCCTGCAATCAGTCTAAATTGTAGACATTCACTTTTTAACCTTTTGTGAAACAATAATGGTAAAAATCTGAGTATGGTTCTTTACTAGTCCAAATAACTCTTACAGGTTACTCTAGTCATTTGAATACAACACTCCCTTGGGGCCTATTGTCCTGGCTTTTAAAATCAACCCAGCAAGTGCCCGATCGAGAGGGGAGCTGCCGTTTAGTAATGAGATAAGGCCAATCCTGCAAGGCTACTCAGGCATTTTTCTTATCAGATGACGACAGTGGAGGATATTTGAACGATTACAAGGCAGTTAGAGGGGTGAGTCCCCTCACATACATCGGCTCCAGCTGAACTCAGCATTACTTACTGGGTAAGAGACTTATACACTGCCTGGCCCAAAAAAAAAGTCGCCACCAAAAAAAAGGTCACACACTCTAATATTTCTTTGGAGCACCTTTAGCTTTGATTGTGGCACGCATTGTGGTTGAGAGCAACAGTCAATTAAGAATCAAGTCTTTAAATGAGGGAACATTTCTAGCTTTAAACCCTTATAATGTTGTCAGCTGTAGGAGCCAAATACATACACCAGTCATTTTCTTTTTATCCTGGTCTTTTTCCGTTGATGAAAACCCTTGGACTGATGAACTATGCCTTCGGCCAGACCTTGCAAGCTCTTTCCACAGCTGGCCACAGCAGCACTCTGGCCTTTTTCTCATTTTAACGTCAGTCCTCACCAAAACAACACTTCTTTTTCAGGAAGGAACTGTTCTTTGCTTTCTTCCAGATGATGTCTCTCACAGAACGAAAGGCAAATGGATGATGATTGCATCCATGTTCTTCCGCCTACACAGCCTGTGTGCAAGATCAGTCACCTGCATTTCCATTGGGATACTTTCTGCTTTAATCCTTATTCTCTTGTTCTTCTTTTGTACCACTCTGCTTAAGGTAATCTGTCAGTTAGTGCAACAGGTCACTTTTTTGTTTTTCAGCTTTTTCTAAGAGCTTTTTTTTCTTTTTTAATGTCTTCCTCTTTGGTTTGCGTTTTGGTTTTATGCTTTAGGCTATATGTCTATTTCTTCTTCCTCTGTTGCTTGTCCTTGTTCAGCTTGTTCTCCTTCATCTTGCTTTGCATTTTCACCTTCCCCTGTTACGCCATTCATAACTACATCTGCTGTGTCTCCCTCATCCCTCCTCATTGTGTGAGGGAAAACTAGTGATTTTAAAGGGGACCCAGTGGGATGAACCATTTTTCAATTACACAATATATTCAGTTTTAGAATTCGTATTTTAAAATAATTGTTGCTACACTTGCACAAAGGGGTTAATGCTAGCTTATTTTAATAAACAACATTATCATATACAAAACTAGGGTTGCACTAGGGGTGGGAAGAGATTATTTTAGGGTGGCACATGCCACCTATTGCCACCACAGGAGATCTGCCCCTGCTTTGAGCAAGCAAAAGTCCATAGTCTGAGCCTGCCTTGCATCAGCACAGTTACCACTACCATCTGTCCAATGCCACACTTAAATTGCTGAGTACTATGCTAATGAAATGCTTGTTTTACAACTATCCACACGAATTTGCAGATTGGTACACACATTTGCAGATCGCTGCACACATTTAAGGATCCATCACGGCAGAAGGGCAGCAAAAGTCACTGATTAAAAAAAAACCCAACCAAAAGCTGGGTGACTTGTAACTGATAACTTCTCTGCATTTTCAGTGCTTTGAGCAAAACCTACAGATTTTACAGTCATTACTTTTCAGATTTCAGATTTTTCCATTTAAATAAAACTTTCACACATTCTGAATACACATTTGCAGATTTCTGTATACATTCACAAATCACTGAACAGATTTACAGTTTCATTCAGACATTTACAAATCTGATTATACACACATAGATCTGAAAATGCACATCGAGATCTGAATACACGTGTAGATCTGAGCACACACACACACAGATCTTACAAGATACATGCAGACTAAGATACTCTCACAAAAAATCCTTTGCTACAACTATAGTCCCATAAAGGTCAGCATTTAGACACAGACTTCAGATATTAATTGTTATAGTACTAAGTAGTGATGGAAGCTGAAGCTCCAGCGCATGTGTCAAAAAAATCAACACACTGCTTCAGAAACACTATGCTTTGTTAGGCTGAACAGAGTCACATGATCAATGACGTCCGAAGCTTCAGTACCCGATTCAGTGGTTTATAAGGAATTGAATCATTAGCGGGATTTGTGCTGTGTTTGGGTGATTTTGTGCGAGAGGGAGCGCACCAGTTTGCGGCATAATTAGAGACATGGAGCCAGGAAAACAGGACGCTCTGCCTGTTCCTAAATAAAAACCAGTTCATCAGCAATTGTGCTCCCAGGTCTAAAATGTACATAAGGAATACACTATAGGCTACATATAGTTATAATCGTGGAAGTTATAGTATATTATAAATAAACATACCTGTTCACTTGTTAATTACATTATCACGTGGAGGCAGGGAAATCACAGCAAACCTCCCAACCTATTACAAGATTGTGTTGTACATTGTTATATATAGTGTATTTTAGTTTTAGTAAAAAAACATAAAGAAGTCACAAGTAAAAGGAGAACACACCATTGCACATGTTTAAACAAGGAAGGTTTATTTGTCTAAATTATTTATTATCAAAATAGACATAACATAAAATTTTCACCCCCAAAAAACATATTTAAAGCACCATAGCTCTGTAGAGTGGGCAATCATAATGAAGCTGTTTATTATAAGTTGTAGATTCAAGCTGCTCTTCATATTTCTGGCCACCAGATGTCCCCAAAGAGAACTGTGTTAAAAAGCTTTGAGTAATGATCTAATTTTCAATACAAACTTCAATGCTTCAGAAGGCTCCATTTGGCCATCACTAGTATTAAGACACCCATTGATGTGGCTCCACCTGAGCTATAAGATTTATTCAGAGAACGTTTGCCACAATCTCCAGACTCCCACAAAATCTCCATCAGTTTCTAACAGAAACCTTTGTCTTTTTAGCATAACGTATGATTATTCCTCAGCTGTGTCCCATTCATTCGAACTGCCATGATGTTTCTCTACAGAAACATCATGGCACTTACACTGAAATAATTAATTTTACCTGATTCTTACAGTGTACATACAAATGATACACAGGAAAGGCTATCTCATGTAAGTTGACGTTTTTCATATTACAGATACCAGGTTAAGTTTGTAGTACAAACTACCTTGGTGCCACAGACTTAACCTGAAATGAACCACAGGAATTAATCATTTTTGTGACACTAGAAACCAAAGGTTACCTCCTTAAACCTCAAATGCTGTTTTGTAATACAGAGCTAAGGTGGTTCTCGGGTCCATTTATCAGTGTAAATAAATGGATCATCACTAAAGGTAAAAGTGAGGGAACTGAGAAGCCGGCTGTTTGCAATTAACTTCAAAGGCAGCTGTTATCACTAAGCAATCAGTTTCTGCTGCTCTGAGGATCCTATAAAAGCAGCTCCTGCAGGTTGCAACAACTAAGGAGAAGCTTTTGTTGGGACAAGTTACAGGGTTGGTATGAGCTATGAATTTGTGGTTAATTATTTTGGCTGGGATTATTAATGCAATATGGTTGACTGGTTTTCCCCTTTTTTTGTATTAGTACAGGCTCTCGGGGGCAGGTCAGAACTCAAACTGCAGCAGAATGAGGTGAGTAAATTATGTTTAAGTTTAAAGCTGAATTTTTAAAGGGCCTGTTTGATGCATCAAGATAAATGGGTACTAAAGCAGTGAGGGTAAACTGCTAAATATTTGCTTAAAACCTTATGATCTGAAATCGCTGTCTACAGGGTTTTGTGGATTTCATGTCTGCTGATTGGAAGCATCATCTGTGTTCCTGTAGAATATGGTATGATAATGCTAACAGATTTGAAAAAGCTGAACAAAGTTAAGTGGTTTTGAATAAATTTTGGCTCTTGCCTTGTTTCTCCTCAGATTATGGATTAGATATGGAATATGAAGATATGGGCACATACCCCATGCAGGAGGGGGAATCTTTTTATGACCATTCCCAAGAGAGTGCAAATTATGAACCAGACGACAGCTATGACTACATGGCCACAGGCTCCAGTGCTGGTCCTCGTAGTTACCGAAGCAACAAGATGGCTGGGGGTGACTGGTTTACTAGTGGCTATACAGGGGGGAACAGTGCTTACAGAAGGGCAGCGCATGCACAAATCAATTCTGCATCGGATACCAGTGGTGAGGAAAACGAGCCTGTCTTTAGTGACTTGTCTGGGCTGGAACCAGTCTACACTACTGGCTCTCGTTCACGCTACCAGAGAGGAAGAGCAGTGTTTGCCCAAACCCGCTACACCCCCACAGAGTCTCTTGGCTTACCTGTGCCACTATTCCCATACACCAGCTACACACTTTCTTAACATGCAATCTTCAAACTCTAGTCAAAGCTGCCTATTAACTCTTGGTGAGTTCAATTACTCTTGACTCTTCATTTGTGTGGGGTAAATGCTAATTGGCGATTAACTTGTCTGCTCTGCTTCTCTATTCTCAGGTATGTCAGATGACTCTTTGCCCAGTTGCCAAAATACTTAATAAATTGCTTTAAACTTAAACAATGTCACACTTATTTCCTCTGAAGCAGTTTATTTATACTTGTTTAATCTGGTGTTTAAACAGGTTAAGGGGTTATGTATAGAGGCATGTTTGACAGTTCTGAAAGTCTGCTTGGATGGCAAACCTGATATTTTTGGCAGAAGGCTCGGATTACAATAAGGAATTATGTCCAAGTGAAATATTAATCATTAATACTTTTTCTGAAAGTCCATTTTAAACTTTCAGTTCTTTAGAAAGCTGCTCCGTTTAGCATGTCTAAATGCTAAACAGAGCATGCAAATTAGCCGTGTAAAGAGCTCTAGTTGGAGAAACGCGGGGTGGCTGCCTGGGTTTCTGTTATGATCACTGATTAAAGGGTATGTTGACTGTATTCCCTCTGCTCAAAACAGAAACTGCAAAGACATGGAGAGCCTGACCTCCTAGTGTGTGGAATTTGTAAATTAAGAATTTTATTTTTTTTGCTTACATCTGCAGCTCTCACAACTGATCATGGTGTAGTTGCTGTCAATTTAAAAGCTGAATTAATGTTTAGACGAATATTGGACACTTACTCATTTAAAAATTTGCATTATTGCATGAGAGTGAAAATTTTCATTTGTTCAATTAAAAGGTTAAACTTAAAGATGAACTTGTGGGGAAAAATGAAGGTAATGCTGTCTATGGCAGGAAGACAAAGCAAAAAGAAATGAAGGCCTTTTATTTGTCAGCTTGAGCTATATCTGAAAAAAAAATGAGTGATTTGAAAACTGAGGATCTCGACTCTAACAAAGAAAATGGCTTTGGGAAAATCACCAGGACAAGATGGTTTAACTTTATCAGTATATTCAGACACATGTCAGGATTGCGTTTTGAAACGATCAAAGTGTACAAAATTCACTTTTAACAACAGGGTGAGGAGTAATTACTTAATTTAAGAAAAACTTGATGTTGATTAAAAAATTTACTACCTAATGGACTCCAATCGGGTATCAATAAAATTAGTGAAACACAATCTGGCTTTCTCCAAAATGGATTAATGCAAAATCTGTCTGATGCTAGATGTGTTAAATTATGCAGAATGGATAGGAGGGAATTCACTGTCTACAGGTTCTGTCTCTGGGACACTGTCTGTCCTGCCTCACTGGTATACTGACTGGCTGACTGGGAGGTGTAAGCTCTTCCCGTCTCATCTCAAGCCATGTCTTCTCTCACTCGCGCTCTCTTTTTTCGGTCTATTCCCTTTGGCTTTTCTCTCTTTATAGCTGATATAAGTACAGGACATACTATTACCTTTTTAGACGTTCAAAATCTTGAAATAACCTAAAATCTTCATTTTATTAGTTTTTTGTAGCCATGTTATTTTAATTAGTATGGCTTTCTTTTTTCTTTTTGGTTTTGGCTGTTGGTGAACTGCCAGAACTGTTTTTGGCTAACAGGGTGGGTACTAGTAACTGGTCAGGCTAACCCTCATTTTACTGTAAAAATATATATATGTAAACACAACTTATGTAAATATGGGAAAAAAAATGGATTTATAGATTGATAATTACCACAAATTGACTGCCTTCATTTAAAGCAGCCGGTAAGCACTGCTCGGAACTGTTTTAAGTCTCCGTGCATCACGTGACACCCCGAATTCTGAAACCACTGTTGGGAACGCCCCTCCTGCACTTGCCAGCCAATCACATGGAAGAACCGTGTTGACGTCTTATTTCGGCGCCCCTTGGAAATGTTTTTAATAGCCTTAGCCGATCAACTTATTCTGTTTTACCTTAAATCAAACGCTGAAGTCGTACCCAGACTTGGAATGTAAAATTTGTAATCTGTATGAAAGTCAAATGACTTCCGCGATTATCTGTGCGATAAACATCCTCACTAGACCTCTTAAAGGTAAGTGGACTGTTTGACAGCGCTAACTTAAATAACCGACCGGAATACATGCGTTTAAGTACATTGAATAATGTATAGCAAATATTTTAGCTGTCGTAACTTTTACCTTTGGTCTCACAGTCGTGTAGAGAACGCCTTTGGTTTACGGTAAACAGCTGATGATTTGTAAAGAAAACAAAAAAATTAAGTTGATTTATAGTTTGTTATTCGTTCTCTAATACCTGCTTATAGAATTATGATTATGCTTGTGGAAACTAAACATTTCAAAATACTGCACCCCTAAAAATCAAAAAGGATGACAGACTTGAGGACATATTTAATGTGTATATTATGATGTTTACAGAAAACAAGCCGATTATTATATATTATTGTAGGGTCTACCTACAATATAAAGTGCCTTGGGGCAACTGATGTTGTGATTTGGCACTGTATAAATAAAATTGAACTGAATTGAATTTACTATTGTTCTGTCATTTAAAAAAAAAAGTTTATAGTGCTGTATAGATTTCTTGTGTAGTGTGATGTTCTGTGTGTCTGCAGAAGTATCTGCACATGAGGCTCAACCCTCACATCAGGAGGTCCTTCTGGCAGCTCTGGGGGCCAACCGGGCCCATCTCCTGGAGCAACTTCAAAGGGAGAGCAACTTTGAGGATGTGAGGAGGCTAAGGGAGGAGGTTAAGGCAACAGCAGATTGGTTCTGTGCGGATACAGATGATGCCACGTGGGCTTTTGTCCAGGAGTGCCTCCTGCTGCTACTAACATTATCACATCACCTTTCTGATGAACTGGATCGTTTCCAACAGGATCAACCTTGCTTGGCAGCAAAAAGTTGCACCCCTGAGATGGCTCCACCTTTAGCCCCTGACGTCCTCAGCATCACCCAGCAGAGGACGATCGGAGCTGCTCTGCAGTTTGTGGTTTGTCTGGGGCTTTGCCCATACCTGGCCCCTGGAGTGGGTGTCCCACTAGGTCAGAGGTCAGCTTTTGGAGCCATGGTGGAAAAACTAGTCCATGTGGGCCCGGTGTCTGCAGTGGCACGCCGCCTTCTTACCACCACTAAAGTCCTGTTGGAGCTGGCAGAGTTGTCGTCTCTTGCCACACTCGTGTTCACACGATATCTGGGAGACATTATGGCAGCAATATGCCAGCTGGGATACATGCCACACCACAAGGACGAAAAGGTAATTATTGTTCTCACTGTCAGGATTATTTTTGCACAAATTGAAATATCAGGGAATAATGACTTAACCAACTTAATAGTGGGGTGGGAGATGGGTTCTTTTTTATTTTTGAGACCCAGCAGTCTCTCTGGAAGATACTGTTTTAATTTTCTTTCGTTCTTCTTTAATGTTTTTAATGCAGCTGCTCAGTGCTGAGGAAAGTCAAACATGTAAGGAGACCCTCAAGACCCTACTTGGAAAAGTGTACCAGCCGATTGTCATCAAAGAGCTCCTTATTCTCCAAGGAGGAGCCAAACAGGTGACAATGGCGGCATAGTTTTTATTTGACAAATGTTAGACTAGTGTTGAACTGCTGGATGGTGATTTGTTTGCTTGAAATC
Source organism: Etia nguti (assembly GCA_015106755.1). Classification (NCBI taxonomy): domain Eukaryota; kingdom Metazoa; phylum Chordata; class Actinopteri; order Cichliformes; family Cichlidae; genus Etia; species Etia nguti. The sequence goes on from VUQG01000035.1 coordinate 11,841, forward strand.
ACCCCAAAGTTTAGAAGAACTTCATCAAGGGTTATTGTTCTCATTTCCTCATTTGATCAGTCACTTCATTTGGGCTGTTGTGTAGGTCATGTTTTTTATTCTTATTCGATCTTTGTAAGCCTGTTTGTTTATCACATAATAATAAATATGGTACTTCAGAGGTCTCACTTTAGATGTCTCCTTCCTTTCAGTCCGGTCCAGTTCAGAGCTCCAGTGGTTGTAGCTCCAGGGCTCCAGCTTGGCTGAGGCGTCTGTGCGGTCAGCTGCTGTCTGAGCGACTAATGCAGCCCAATGGTGTGCAGGCTGTTATCAGAGCAATTTTGGAGGGTGGCACAGGTGAGAAGTGTAAATGCAGCCATCATGCACAGTCTTTTGAAAAGAATTAGCACATCGTGAAGAACGTTTTACCAACTTTGAAACATGCTTGTGGAAATGTTGTGGTTGGTGTATCACCAGCTTGTGATAACTAATTCATGAAATCTGAATCATATCAAATACTGCCAGAAGATAATGTGAGCTCTATGAACACAGCAACAAAAAGGCTTCAAGTACAAAGTCGAGAGAGCAGTGAGTGATGCCAATTGTGCCAATATATGTCTGTGGTTCCAACCAAACAAGCAGTGTTTCTGTCCTGTTTCAGGGGGTGAGTCAGACTGGAGGAAATGCGATGCTGTGGCAAAGATCCTCATTGCCTGCCCTCAGCAGTCTGCCTCAGCTGACGCCTACTTCAGACACATCTGCCCTCAGGTCATCCCCACACAGTTGTGTTTGTGGAGAATACATCACAGTGATATTCACCTGCCTTACAGCAACCCTAATCAGTATTTGACTGATCCTTACCTTTAGTCTAACCATAAGCTAAAACTAATGCTACCCTTCTTGCTTTAACCAGTTTTCTTTATTCGGTTTTCTGTCTAGTTTATTTGTTTTTTACGTTACTTGTAATGTAATGTAATGTATTTCTCTTTTATCTAGACTCTTAAAAAATATATTTTATTTAACTTTTGTTTACAAGGTTGCAAAATGAAATGCATACAAATATAAAACTATAATATACATTTTCAGGTCAAACTGGGCAATTTTCTAAATATTACAAGTCAATGAAATGCATTTGATTAGTTTTATCCCCCCCAAAACTATAGTCTTTTTATTTCTTGTTTAAATAAATCAGCTTGTTTGTTGTTTGTGTTGTTTTCCAGATCCTCGAACTCCTGCACTTCAAAGACAAGCTGACAGCCCGTCAATTCCAGCTTGTGGCCACCAGGGCGGTGCTCTTTATGGTGCAAGAAAGATCTGGCTATGCTGAAAAGTACCTTCTCAGCCCTCTGCTTGCTGCACTGCACCGTTGCACCACTATCCCCAGTCAGTAACACAACCATCTTCATCTCCACGTCTCACATGTTCCACAAATATAGTTATTATCATATATCAAAAGACAGGATTTTAGTACTCACCAAATTGACCTGCAACTTTAAATTCATTTACAGAAAAATAATATATTCACACATTTTGTTTATCAATCTGTCATACTTTATTTTTATAAATCTGTTAATAAAATCATAAGATGGCAAAAAAAAGAATCAATTTTAATCACAATTATATTTATCTTTTTAACACTTGTAAATAAAATAATAAAATTTGACAAGATACAATGAAAACATGTTTTCTTAAAAAAATGTAAAAAAGAAAAAAAAAAGAGAAAATATTAAAATCAGAATTGTGTGTGTGTCGGGGGGGAGGGGTCCAACTGGTTAAAACAAAAGTAAAATAAAACCTATTAAAAAAAATTAAATCTACATAAAATTAAGCTAAAATGAAAATGAAAAATGTTACTGGGTAAAATGAATAGGATAAATGTAAGGCTAAAACTTCATCGGCATTTATTCCATGAAATGAAAATAGTAATATTTTTGAAATCTGTCAAAAACATGTTTAAAACTAAAAAATATATATTGATATTTATTAGGCAATAAAAAACAGTACAGTTGTTTTTTGTTTTTTGTTTTTAATACACAAAATAATTCTCTAAAAAGTTCTGCAAATTCTCTTCTGGAATCCCAAAAGGTTGACTCTGTTCATCTGGACGTAGCGTTTTCAGTGACAAAATGTTTCTCCCACTGAAAACGCTACGTCCAGATGAACAGAATCAACCTTTTGGGATCTCCTTCCCTGGATGATTGAGCATGCATCAAGACATCTCTTCTGGAATGTAATATTAACTGTAATAAACTGTAATTTGGCATCTTAATCAAAAAATAATAATGTGCTGTCTTGGTACACAGTAAACAACAATTGTACTTTATCATGAAAATTTTGATTTGCTTAAAGAGCTTGAACATACTAGTGGATTAACCATTATAGAAACATCCAAATTATTTTTGTTAATACCAAAAATGCCAATACTATTAATTTAGGCCAGCTTTGGCATAAAGCTCACATTGTGTTAGTAGTCTTATACATTTGTTAAGTAATGCACATGATTACAATATATGTTAACAACCAAAGTCAGTATCAGAAGGTCCGTTTAGATTGAGGATGAGGATCTACTTTGTGTAATTCATGTAGGAAGATGTGCAGGCTGTGTTTTAAGTGTTTTCAGCACTTTGCATCAGCTGTGGTTGTTTAAAAGTGCTTTATAAATAAAGATGGATGAGTAGTATATGGATGATAAATCAGTTTATGTGCATTTCTCCAGATGAGGGTGATTCCCAAACTGCTGTGGAGGAGTCAGAACTGACACAGTGTGTGGAAGATGTATACAAGGTGAGGATGCAAGGGCTTTACAGGCCTGGAAAAGCAGGAATGTAAGAGGAATGAATTTCATTCATCTAACAGAGCTCTTTGGGAGAGATGTTTCTGGCAGTGAGGATGGTGGTGGAGCAGAATAGGGCCATCAAGATGATCTCTGAATGTGCCATCCAGCATCTTCCTAATAACTAGGTCCAGTGTATTACTTTTTTTAGCCAGGCTACCCATACTGCATTATTGTATTGCTTCTTCTTATTCTTCTGCTTTAATCCACCTGAACTGTGGTCTTTGAGCAACCTGGGTTTGAGTTTCACTGAATTGTTGTTGCAGATGAGTCAGTCATGTCTTCTCAGTGGCGTTGAAGTAGCATAGAAAAAAGTGCTTGTGCGAATTGGTGAATGAGGCAAGTTGTAAAGCGCTTTGAGTGCTCTGAGTAGAAAAGTGTGACTATAAGAACCAGACCATTATTCAATTTACGAAGGGCACAGATGAACTTTTGTAACAGTATCTGGATAGTGAAAACTGAATAAATTGATTTGAATGAAATGCCCTGAAAAAAGAACCATCAGCTGACTTCATGCCTGTTCCTGCAGCTTGTGGCTTTGATAAACAGAATTTTTTCACAGGGTTAATCCTTATCGTGCTGTTTGCTTGATGCTTGTCTTGTCTCTCCTGTTGCTGTCAGATCTGCATGGTTGAAAACACCCCCTCAGCTTCTCTTCTGAGAGCTCTAGAAGAAGTTCTTCCTGTTTTCTTCACACTCTTCTGTTTTACCAAGAAGAATGTTTCTCACCTCCGGTAAATGTTTTCTGTGTTTTTAGCTGCGATTTAACTTTGTTTCACTTTGATTACTGCTAATAGGTTGGATACTTTGACCAGCTCTATTTTTTTAAGCCAGATAATATCTACTCAATGACGGGACTATTTTTGAAAGCACCACCACTACCCCAGTGAGAAGCGGGGCATTATGATGTCGATAGCTGACTAAGTCATAGTTGATGTTTGTATCATACAGTTGATGATATTTATTTAAGGAAACAATTTGAGTTCAGTTTTGGTCTTGATGTAATCACAATTAAAATGCCACACAACAAACATTTTTAGTCACTAATTCTGTTGAAAAAGTTCAGCTGACACTGGATGTAGAACACAGTAATTAGCTGTGTGTGCTCTGTGCTCCACAGCGCCCCCTGTCAGGAGATCTTGCTGTGGTACTTGACTCACGCTGAGATGTCCGCTGCCTTGTCAATGCTGAGGCAGCTTTCAGGTCTGCATAGAGGGAATAACCAGGTGGCAGCAAACTTCCACTTCACTGTTGGCAGTGAAGGAGGGGCCAGGCTCAGCTCCAGAGAGAGCTGCAGGTAATGATGTTAAGCATACAGATGACAGATCCTAAGTATTAAGAACCTTTATTTACAGTAAAAATACCAGTACAGTAAAGTAGAAATGTTATATTTCAAGTAAAATGTTAAAGTATTACAAGTTAAGTGTTTATTAATTCATCTTTAATGACTTAAAAACTAAGAATTTAGAGCAAAAATCAGAATTTATTTTTAAGGTGTCGACAGTATACAAACAACAAGAAGCACTCGGACAGCACAAACCTGACAGTTTTAGTTTTAAGGGAATGTTGTTATATTTTGCATTCAAACATTGTGCACAAGTAGGTAATGAACATTTGGTATTAATTTGTAAATAACTGTACATGAACCACTCGAGCTTATTATATAATTTTATACTATAGTATATTTCTAACTAAATAGGCAGCTTATTCTTTCAATACAAACAAAGGCAGTATTTGACCTCATAGAAGAGGTCAGAGGTCCAAAGTAAAATAATATTTAGAATCTCAATATATCGTTCCCTATACAGTCACATAAGTTGTCAGTATGAAGATATGAAGAATTAAGCATTAAGAAACATAGTTTCAAATGCCTCTGTTTTTGAAAATCCCAGATCATCTCATATGGGAGATGATTTAAAAATGAAGTAAGTTAGAATAATGAGGGATGTAGGAGTGTGATCACTTATGACTGGTTGTATTTAACCAAATATTAATGGGGTGTCTGTACAAATTTGAGCCTGTATATATACTTTTAATCCTGTGTGGATTAGAGAAATCCTGGAAAATGGACAGTTCAAAGAAAGCCCAAGATTACCACGACATTCTTGCCTGTACCAAGTGTATATAAACTTCTGACTTAACTAAGTGGCTATTAGTTTACTAGTTTGCTGTGAATCTTGTGGAGCACTGAGAAGTGTGTTTTTGAGTCTAAAAAATAAATGTAGAAATGTATTCCCCCCCCCCCCCCCCAAAAAAAAAAAAAATTTTATTAATTTCT
>VUQG01000035.1:16950-42332 GCA_015106755.1 Etia nguti
TGGACCAAAAAAAAAAAAAAAAAAATTTTTTCCCCCCCCCCCCCCCAAAAAAAAAAGATTTACTTTAAGTTACTGACACATAGTATTACCCTTTGAATTTCCTTTAGTGAAAGTACTCAAGTAAATACTTAGGTAAAAGTACCTGAAAACTGCGTTTAAGCACAGTAGCACATTACATGTTTTATTTTCTTTCTGTTGCTGTTTCCCAGTGATGAAGATGATGAGCTGTATGAGAGACTGTCAGGGGACCAGTGGAGAGTGGAGTGTCTGATGCACCTGCTGGCTGAGCTCAAAGACTGTGATCTGCCAGGAGACTTTTTCCTTGAGCTGCTGCAGGTAAACAGGGATGGACGAGGATAGACTGCTGACCTATGATGGCTCTTAGTTCCTGCAGTGCAGACATGCAAAAGTGAGGGTTACTTCCAGCATTCAATCATTACCTCTCGGTCTTAAAAGACTGATGAAGTATTGTCATCACCCTGCCAGGTGGGCGGGTGGTGTGGAAACCCAAGTTTGTGAATGCGATAACTCAAGAACAAGACAACATAGGATTTTGAAATTCATACCATAGGTGCATCTACTAAAAATCTTTGATGCGTTTGAATTTCAGTGACCTCGACCTCAAGGTGACCTCTGACCTCGACCTCAAGCTTTCTGAAAATGTTGTAAATGCAATAACTCAAGAAGAAAGTCAGCTTGGACACTCATACCATAGCTGCTACTACTAAAAATCTCAGATAGGTTTGAATCTCTGTGATCTTGATGTCAGAGGTCAAGTTTGGAGTTTTTGGTTTGTTTGTTTTTTTCCTACAAATTTTTTCCAAGAGCCTTAGAAAAGTATTAACAGGTGTCTTGCACCTGCAGGTGAAATCAGCAGCAAACTGACATGCCATATGTACTGTCACCTACAGGTTGAGACATTTTTACACATGCATGCATGTGCCTGTGTGCGTGCACATGTTGGGATGTTTTTACGCAGTTATGCCTGTGATATCCAAAATATTTATTTAAAAAAAAAAATTTTTTAGAAATGTTTTTATTAACACCAACTGAATATGGGTGTATCTACTAAATTTCTCGGATGAGTCCAAAAATATTTACACCCCGGAAAGACCAGCAAAATGCACCATGATGAGACGCAGAAACCAAACATTTAACCAAGGATGAATACACAAACATAGACAACACCAGGCAGCGTGGTAAATGATGCTGTTAGGACACCTCCTCTCCCATCAAAATCACCCAAATCACCAGATTTCAAACGATGCAGAGTGTTGATGATGTTATAAGAACCCATATCCACCCAGAAAACCCAGTTGGTCGCAACCAAAAGCAAAAACCAAGAAGCCAAGAACACCAGAGTGCTGTGTGAGAGAAAAGTAGAAAAATCCAGAGATCCAGTACAAGCCAGCCACCTGAAGCCCAAAAGGGACACCAGCCAGCATGATCCGCCACGGCAGTCCAGTCCCACGAGTCCCACTGGGCCCACCCACACTCCCGAGTACCACCAGATAGACCGTAAGCACCGGGACAAGTAGAGAGACAGCAGGAGTGAAAGACAGTGACACAGAGGGCCAACGGCACAGCCCCCACTCCCAGGACCCCACCAAGGTGGACCAATCCAAGATCCAAGTCAACCACTACATGTCCTCCAATTTCCTGATTCCTGATTTCCTGAAATAATCATTAATCTAATTAGTTGTACAACAAACTTTTGCAGTGAAAATCAGAACAACATGTTTTCATTTGCTTTGTTTATATAAATATTTATGGATCAGTTTTAAAAGAACTGCAACTCATAAACAGTGCTTATGTGAGCTTTCATCAGCCTCAGTAGAAATTGGTAATTTTATGTAGTTACCATTGGGAATGGGAGTGTTTTATGTCTAGATTATATTACACTGTGTGTTCTGTGAGAGAAAGTAACCTCAGATAACTTTGCTCTTTCTGTAGGAGCTCACCAGCTGGGCCGTTGCAGCAGATGAAGAAACAAAGGATGAAGAAGAGGTTGACATGTCGGCCATGACGCTGCTGGAAGTGGAGCAGCAGCTACTGGGTGGAGCTGAGAAACAAGCCCAAAGACTGGCTTTGCTTCATGTTCTGGCTATGATGGTTGAGTCCCTGCAGCACGCTCATCTACTGAGAAAAACAACACAGGTGAGAAATACATGAAATTAGTCTCAAAAGGTACAGATCTGTATAATGTAAATCAGAGGTGTAAAGTACAATTGACAAATGTGTACAATTATTTGTGTATACATTTTGAGCACAAATGAGTGTATCAATCCATACACTAATAGAGAGCAATTTAAACACATGTAGCACTATTTTACAATCGCTTATATGAAACTGTTAACACTGTTAATTTACACACACAAATTTTTAAGGTCAGTGTCAAAAATCTGATTATTTCTGCTCTCAGAAAGCTTCTTGTGCATACAAATGTCTAAAAAATAAATAAATAAATTTCAGACATTCTTTTTGCTCACTTACAGATTTTTAAATATGTGTGCACGATACACACAGGTCACATGTGTAGATGGGGTTTGAGGCTCCTCAGTGTTTCAGTAATATAATGTGTGTTCAAGTACTAGTAGGAAACAGGGAATTAAACTTCCTGTGAATTCCTGTTTTTCAAAAAAGAAAATGTTTTTTTTCTAAATAAACAGAACGACTGATCACCCCTCCACTAGAAAACATACATTTACCAACACCAATATTTTACCCCGTCACTGTCACCTGTATAATCAGTCACTATTAACTTTTTTTTTTTTTTTTTTAATTGCTCAGTATTAGTGTATCAATCGGAGCATGCATTTGTGAGTACTCAAAATTTACACACAAATCATTGTACACATTTTAAAATCTTAGTTTATCCTTGTGGATCTTTTATACATTTGTAAACCTTCGTTTTTACTAATTTCGCTGTATACAAGATTTGTGAGTGGACGTAATGAGATCTTATGCAGCACTCCATCACTCTGCTTCTTGGTCAGACAGACCTTACTCACCTTGGGGTTGTTTTCCTGCTGAAAAATTAATGATTTTCCCAGTAAGATCACAGCTATGCTGCAGCATGTTGTGGTAGCCATGCTGGTTAAATGTCACCTTGAATTCTCAAATAAGACCAGAAGGACCAAACACAACATTTATACAGCAAGCCATTACCAGATTGGATTTGAATTGACTCGATATATGTAATTTAGTTTCTCCTAGTCAGAAGGAACAGATTGGATGTCTTCAGTGTCATTTTTCCTAAATGACACTGAAGAAACTGATGACGCTGATTACTTCAGTTTTGCACTGGTCTTTCAGTTACAGCCAGTAAAAAATGTAATTGTAGTACAGTAAGCGGCTCTGATCCCATGTAGTGCTTATATTATAGTTCTTTCTGTGAATGATGAGCAGTGTTAGGGCCACTGGTAAAACATGTCTTGCATGAACTACACATTATTTATTTTTAAATAATGTTTTAGACTACAGTCTCACACTAACACAACTCGTGAATTATGATCAGAAATGTGGATGTTTGGGGAAAAGTTGACGGCACAAGTGGAGGCCTTTTACTGGCTTTGGAGCAGTTGGGACTTTAATGCAACGTTCTTCATGCAATCAAACCGAAAGCAATATTAATATGGGCAGTCCTCAAAGTTGTAGATGCCCTATACTACCCTACACAAAACCTGAAGTCAGTTGAAAGGACACATTTATTAGCCATCAGTTTCTAGAGTTCACATTTTTGAACCTCACCACCATGTTAGTTTTTGGAGGCAGAAGTGACCGTATTCGGATGAGAAAATGGAGGGCTAAATTATTGGTCAAGAAGCTTGGTTATCAAGAAGCATCCACACACTGCACAGGTGCAACACACAGACACTCATTTCTGCTCATTAGTTCTAAATGAAAGGCTAAAAAAAGACTATTATTTTACTTCCCAACAGTGAAGCATAAACTTCTTAGAAGTTTCAAATAAAATTTTTTTTTTTTTTAAATGATCCATCTAAGAGTTTTTTTCAGTTTTGAGTATAAATTCTAGTGCTTTATTAGTATTTTATTTATGATAGTATTTGTTACAATTATATACAACTATGCTAGCTAATATCTTAGCACATCACCCTTTTCCATTGAATTTTGTCACTTCAGTTTTTCAAATTGCAGTCTACAAATTTCAGTCTTTCTATATTTGCCTCTCTAATGTTTAATCACTGAGCAACTGGCCCCTGTTTGGGTTTGTTATAGGTTGTGGACTTTATGATGTCTCTGCTCCAGAGGGCCTGTGTGGGCCTGGATCAGGCCACTGAGCCAAATGCTGGCAGTGCAGTAGAGAGCCAGACACTGAGAATGGGGATGGGTCTGGTGTCTGCGCTGTTGTCTGAACCTCAGGTATGCAAAGGTGCATGTGGCTCATTCACATACAATTCATCATGTTCTGTAGTTTCACTTTTTTTTAGCTTTGATTATACATTATATTTGTACAATAACAGGGTATCTGCAGGTCTTGAAGCATTAATTTTGCTCAAGTCGGCAGCTTCAATTGTATTTTGAAGGTCAATTTCTATCTGTTTTTATAGACGGCTACAGTTGGTAGGTTTTTAAAAAAAAATTTTTAGAAATGTTTTTATTAACACCAACTGAATATGGGTGTATCTACTAAATTTCTCGGATGAGTCCAAATCTCAGTGACCTCAATCTCTCAAGGTCAAGGGTCAGAGGTCAGGTTTTCTGAAAATCTTGTGAATGCAATAACTTGAGGACAAGGAGATGTAGGATTTTGAAATTGACACCATAGGTGTGTCTGCTAAGAGGCTGAGGGGTAGCACTGGCTGTCGCCAGTATTTTTAAGTCATTCTAACCCTGTGATGTTCATATGTTGACTTCGTTTTACAAAATACATCCCTCTATTTCTTGTTGCTTATCTGCTATCATGCCTTACATAACACTAGAATTTGGATAGCTTTTTAAAACATTTAGAATTTTTATTTAAGGGACTTTTTGAGACTCTAAGGATGTACATATGCCTGTTATATGTAGATCTAATCAAGTAGTGTAATCCCAGCTTTAGCTATAACGTACTTCTGTTTGTGTACATGTGCAAAGAATTTGACATCTGTTTTTTGAAGAACAATTAAGCAACATTAAAACCCAAAGTTTTAGAACTTTAACAGACTTTATAACAGTATATGCATAACAGAAACTCTCAAGAAATCCTTACATTTGACTTTACAGTTAAGTGTGGAGGACTACTTGTCGATGTCAAAGCTGCTGTCACCTCTGGAGATACTATCTCAGCAGCATCCTGAGGTGATTATTCAGGAGCTAGCGTCCAACCTGAGAGCTGTCATTGCCACTCACGGGGCCTATCGCCCAGATAGCAGCAGTGAGGCTATCTCTGTCACCAACACCCCCCTCCCCAGTAACCATAACACAACAGTAAAAAATGTAGTGAAAGGTGAAGCAAACAACTCACATACACCTGCCAAAAGCCATGAAAGACTCACAGCGTCTTCTGGAGGGACTGGAATAAGTCCAGGACGTGAAGGACAGATCTCTGGCTCCAGTGACTCTTGCCGTCCTTCCAAGCCCTTCTCTGACTGGCTGCTAGAGGCATGTGACCCAGACGTGCCATCAAGGGCATACGCCCTGAGGGTACTGACACAAATGGTGCAACATAGAAACCCGGAGGCCATCCAGGCGCAGGAGAAAATCCTGATGGTAGGTTACCTGGTTGCTGCTCTGTTTGTTCGTTTGTTTGTAATACGTTTTGGCTTTTTGTTATTTTATTTATTTATTTTTTTGTTCTGTTCTTTTTTTTGTTTTTGTTTTTTTTAACTTAGCCTTTTCTTTTTGTTTGTCAAGTTCAGTAGATGTCATGTTCTTCACAATTTGCAAGTTCTGAATAAATTACAATTATACATTGGAATTTCAGGTAGAGAAATGTAAAAAAAAAAAAAGATTCAAATATTCCAAGAAGCTGCTGAGTTACAGTCATTCTCTCATAGAGCGTGTCAGTATTAAAGCTTTTAAAACAAGTCTCATTTAATTCAAGTACTTTATTTGAAATTAAATAAATGATTATCCACACATATAGTATACAGGAGTTGGAGGGGAAATGACACACCTATCCCACTTACAGAAGAGTTCTTCTTAAACTGCTCAGATAAAAAGATACGAGGGTGGGGTTGTTGTGGCCTGTGTAGAGCGGGCAAGTTACTGAAGTGTTAGTTGCTCCCAGTGTGTTCATCTGAGTGTGAATGTATGTCAGTGTTAAATAGAAAACACTTAGACATTAAGTAGAAAACAAGTATATAAGAACCAGTATCTTTACCATTTACAGTACTGTGCAAAGGTCTTCAGTTACTCCTCATTTCTTTATATATTTTGCTAGGAAGAGTGGAACTGCGTCCAGCTATTTATTAAAATTTATTGAAACTGGTCACGAGCTGTGGGTAGTGACCGAAGAACGAGATCGCGGATACAAGCAACAGAAATGAGCTTCGTCCAAAGGGTGGCTGGACTCTCCCTTAGAGATAGGGTGAGAAGTTCAGCCATCCGAGAGGGGCTCAGAGTAGAGCTGCTGCTCCTCCACATTGAAAGGAGCCAGTTGAGATGGTTCAGGCATCTGACAAGGATGCCTCCTGGGTGAGGTGTTCCAGGCATGTCCCACTGGGAGGAGGCCCCAGGGCAGACCCAGGACACGCTGGAGAGATAATATCTTTCGGCTGGCCTGGGAACGCCTTGGTGTTCCCCCGGAAAAGCGGGAGGGGGTGGCCGGGGAGAGGAAAGGTCTGGGCTTCTCTGCTTAGGCTGCTGCCTCTGCAACCCAGCCCTGGATAAGGGGCATGGATGGATGGATGAAAAGATCATAAATAAGGGGAGAAAAATGTTCTAAAGCTCTTCCCAAACATCAGTGTCACCACCATGACATAGCCTCCGCTGTGTGGCAGTAGACACTCACTGTACTGTACTTACAGACCTCATCTGTACACAATGATGACAATTTCAACCAAGTTTTGACTTTTTTTTTTTCTTTTTTTTTACCAGCCACTTCGTTAGATTTGACATTAGTCCCCTCCCCACACCCCTTTATTTCTGATTCGTCACTAGGCCCAACCATTTATTTATTTATTTATTTTCCCAAATTCTTCAAGTTTGGGTTCATCACTCCATAAGACCTGTTATGCCTCCCATGGTGTACTAGTTAACACTTTCACTTGGCAAGTGAAAGGTCACTTCTTTGATGTCAGGAAGGGCATCCAGCTTGAAGCTCTGCCAACTCATGCAGGGGAGCAGCCAACGTAGCTTTTACTCCATAAAACCTGTTGTCACTGATTCTCAGCCCAGCTCTTGAGTAATTTGGCGTACTATAGCTTTTTCTCCCAGTTTCCCTTTGTATGGTTAATAATGGCTTCTTGACATCTACTCTTCCATTGAGACCATTTCTGTTTAGGCTTTTGTGAAGAGGAGGTATGCAGCTCTCAAGTCTGTGTCAAGTTTTAGATGGATTTTTTTTTTTTTCTCTTTTTCATGACTTTTAAGATATTGTTCATCTGGTGTGGTTTTTAGGCACATATATAATATCTGTCACAGTGTGTTATTGTTTCAAAAAAATGTGAGCACTGGCAATATCTTTGTCTCTTAAGACTTCTGTAATAAATGAGGGAGCTGAACCTCTTTGAGACAGCTCAAAAGAACTTTGACCTCTTGGGGCTTGTTAAAATGGTATGGGCAAGAGAAGATACCAACTAATGTATTATTCTATTTGATCAGAAGCCCATCCCCTTCAACCATCCTTCAGCAAAAACCCCCTTTATTGATTTTTCTGCCTTGTCACACAGTTGTTTTCTAGGACTTCAGAGGCCACTTTTCATATGTACTGCCTTTTCTCCTTATTTTAACTGAAACTAAAGGGTTTTTTAAAAATGGTATTTGTTTGTTTGTTTGATTAATGTATGGAGTGGTGTGTATTCTTCTTGGCTCTGCTGTTTGTAAGTGTTTTTATTTATTTATTTTTTTAGACAGTAGACCGTGTGGTTATAAATCATACTGATGGTCTATTTTTCTCCAGCTCTTCTTAGAAAACCTGGAGCATGTAGACTCATTCGTCTACCTGTCAGCTATTCAAGGTAATCTAGTGGTTCATCGCAATGTTGATGAAGTATTCAGATGCTGCTGGTGATTGATGGACTCGTTATAAACCATCTTTAGGTCTGGCTGCATTGGCTGATTCCTACCCTGACAGAATACTGGAAAGGCTCCTAAAAGACTTTCAACATGGACCCTCCCTCCTTTCCTCCAACAAAGAGCGCTCCCTGGAAACCCGCCTTAAAGTGGGAGAAGTTCTGATGAGGACAAGCAGGGCCATGGGTGAGCATCATCAGATTCAACCTAACAATTATGCTGTGATGTTACTTTTGTTTGTTGTTGTTCTTTCTGTTTCATGCCTGTCATGTCTGGTTTCTCTTGTGTGTTGAATCAGGATCTGAACGCACTGTTGTGACAAACATATTTGCTTTTCCACGATGAGCTCTATAGACTCTCTATAAGCTCATCTTATTTCTGTATATATAACAAAATAAAATAAGTGAAAAGATAAGAATAACAAGGCTAAGCACAAGTGGAAAAACACAATGTGTCTCTAACTGCTGCACCTGTAAGAAAAAAATGCACACAAAAAGGCAGCAGCTGACAACAATCTTGTCTGTGTGTGTGTCTGTGTGCCTCTGCATGTGTGTTTGTCACCAATTATACTTGGTAATGATGGTTAGAAGCCACACTAACTGCCTCTCAGGAGCCAGAGGCAGACAGAGAAAGACCCAGGAGACCTGAGCCATCTGCAGCCCCCAGACTATGAAAAATGTTACTTAAAATTAGAATGAAATAAGATATATACACTATATAACCTAAGGCATAAAATTTTCCTTTACTCGACTTTTCTGACATTAATAAAAGGCAAGTTTTTGTGTTGCTGAAAACAGATGGTAATTAATATTAACAATAATTCACTTGTCACCGTAAAACCCTTCGGGTCAGTGGCTCAGTAACTGGCCCATGTACATCTTTATTGGCTTGTGAAAAAAGCTTTTATTTTAATATGTTCACATTTTTAATGCAGTTTAATGAATACAATATTTTATATTATTTCACTTTAAATGTGAAAAATGTCGTGAAATCCTTGAAATAAATATGGTCTAGTACACCCATGCCCCCCTTTAGACTCACCCCTGTTATGCAGAATAGGACAGCTGCCGTCAGCCTTCAATAAGCTGTATAATTTAACTTAGTCTGATAGCATGTTTAACAGTTCATCTGTATATTTTAATACAACTTCTGGAGGCTTATTGCAGATTTTTCAATGTGTAAAACAAACAGTGGTGGATGGAGCAGCTACAAAGTTTGTTTTCTTCATATCAGAGTTTGTTGATCAGGTGCTTTGATAAAAGACTCCTGCTAGGTTTTTCCCAGTAAAGGTTTGAAAGGTGGTTACAGGATACGGCACTGCTGTTTTGGACACTACAAACACATTTTCCTTCACTCTACCTGAGCTCAGCGTGTCGGTAACTGCTCCGCCTCTTTGCTCTTCGCGGTGTGTAAACAGACTCCGGCTCCACATTAAACTATCATCACTGCTGCTGTTGTGTTATCAGGGTTTCTGATAATCGCTCCTGAACATGTTTCTATCGCAGGTCTGTTCTTAGTTGCAAATGTGAGTGACACGCTCGCATTTACATTGTTTAACACAACAATATGCAGCAGAGCTGTGCCTTAAACCAGCGGTGGGGAACCTGCAGGTTTTAGATGCGTCCTTGATCCAACACAGCTGATTTGTCTTGAAGTTCTCCAGAGGCCTGGTAATGAACTAATCATTTTATTCAGGTGTGTTGACCCAGGGTGATATCTAAAACCTGCAGGACACTGGCCCTCGAGGCCTGGAGCTCCCCCACCCCTGCCTTAAACGAAGCATTGATGAAAAGAATTTCTGTCGAGAATTTTTTATAATAGAATAAATCGAATTACTCGATGAATCGTTGCAGCCCTAGATGTAATGTTCACTTTACTGATACCAGCTAACAAGCTAATGTATGTGGTGGCATTGTAATGTTAAAGCTGTGTTCAACATACTCAAAAAGCTGTACAAAACAGGAAATTGTATTTTCACATCAAAAAGTGATCACCAAAGAGCTAGCTACCTGACAAGTTGGCAAAACATGGCACATGTCTGCATGGTGTGCTGTGTGTCCTTAAAAAATTGAGGAAACTGGACAAGTGAAGGGCAAAAGAAGTGTCACGTCTAAAAACTATCAACAGCAGATAAACAATATCTGAATATCATGTCCTTAAGAAATGGGTAAAAAAATGACTACTTTGTTGTAGTCATCACAGCCACACAAAAACCACAGTGCATGCTTGTTTTCTTTGCAGATCCCCATCAGAAGGAACCCTGTGTATAAAAATCTTTTCTGACAGAAACCCCCCCCCACCCCACTCTGTTTTAATGTGCCAGATTGCCATCGTACCACTTCTCTGGGACAATTAGATGGTTTATATCCTTGCTGAGAGATTGGATTGAGATTCAGTTTGTTGCACAGGCACCCAGAGAGCTCCTCTGTTTGGCTTAAATACTCCCACAAGACTGGCCAAGATTCAGCTTTTGCCAGGCCATCGTTTTTAAGTAAGAAAGTTCTCTTAATTGAATGTTTGGTTTGCTAACTGTGGCTGGCTTAATGGCCTTGGACAGTCCTGTGAACTCTCATAGTGACCAGTGATAGGACATGTACTGAAAGGGAAGAGCTCTGAACCAGCTGGTGTTCTCAAAACATAATGTTTATCAGGATGTACAGGCAGAGAATGTACAGATTTATTTGTTAGAGTGCATCAGTTTTACCAGCTTTACCAATGTTGAATATTAATGTGTGTAGTTAAGACACATACTCATACAAGTATGGACTCTAAAACAGCAAGAAAGGCATTTCTCTTTCATGGAGTCTGTTAGAGCTAGTTGTGACCGGCTATTGAAAGATGGAAATAAAGTGAGGGCAGCTGAGCTGAACAAAGGCTATTGTAGAACAAGCTAACACGATTAAGGTGCAAGGTGTCTGTTTCTGGATAAGACAAATATAACTAGCTCTGAGTAGCACACCCACCCACATGAACGTGGGTCAGGCAGATCTGATGTCTGATTTAGGCTTCTGTGAGAACTCTACATCATAAGTTATGACGTAACCAGAAACCCCTTTTGACCCTGTTCAGTTACTTTACCTTGGGCTGCCACTTTGTGATTGAGTGGTTCTGAAATGCTTTTACTTTGCTGTGATACCGCTTACAGTTAATCGTGGAATATCTAGGAGGAAAAGATTTTACAAATTGACTGTTGCAGTGGTGACATCCTATTACAGTACCATGCTTGAATTCACTGAGTCCTTTAGAATTAGCCCACTCTTTAACAAATGTTTGTAAAGGCAGACCGCATGACTAAGTGCTTGATTTTTATACGTCTGTGAAAATTGGACTGAAAATACCTGCAATCAAATATTAAGAGGTCGTCCCAGTACTTTTGTCCATATAGTGTATTTTCCACAGAAGATGACTACAATCACCTAGAGAACCACAGACATGACATCATCTGATAAAAGGCCAGTTTTATGGAGCATTAGATCTAACCTGTCTGCTTGATGTTTCTCCTTTAGGGGAACTAGCTCCCCACCTTGGCCGTCCTCTGGTAGGCATCTTCCTGCGAGAAACCAGAGACCCGGACCAAAGCATCCGGGCTAGCAGTCTGTCCAACCTGGGGGAGCTCTGTAAGAGAATGGACTATTCCCTGGGGTCGCTAGCTCAAGAGGTAGGGTTAAACAATGCACAACAGAAAATAAACACATTAAAATTTTAAAGAACCCATTGAGCAAAAAGCAGGTTATTGTTGGATTATAAATTAAATGGCATGAAATTCTAGAGGCTTCATCTGACTGTTCAGTGATTCAGTGGTTGTTGCTCCTGTTGCTCAGGAGGTAGAGCGGGTTATCTACTGATCAGAAGTTTGGTGGATCGATCCCAGGCTGCTCCAGTCTGCATGCCGGATATTCTTGGGCTAACACCAAGTTGCTCTCCAATGCATCCATCGAGTATGAATGTGTGTGAATGTTAGATAGACAACTATGATTCTTGTATGAATGGGTGCTTTGAGTGCTCCTGGAGAGTAGAAAAGATAGACAACACTCAGTCCATTTCCCAAATAAAGCAAACAGCTGTACAGCTTCAACTGACAGAAATAAAACCAACAAGATTTTACAAATAAACATTTTACAGCATTATATAACTCATGCCTCATACAGGACGACAGATGGAACAATGTGAACACAGGACAATAATTTACAATAGAAACAGTGAAAAGATAATTAGTAGAAGAATTGAGTTTAACAGGTGGGTTTTCAAGAACTTTGGTTTAACTTCACTCTGCAAACTGGCTGACATGTTGGTGCTATGCTGCAGCCAGCTGGCATGAATGAGCAACCTCTGTGTAGGTCTGCAGCAGACAAACATATCTCACTCTAAATATACTGAATGTTTGTCCTGAGATGCACAGCTCAGGTCTATAGTGACTAACTCTTTGTAATTTGTAAATGTTGTTAAATTAACAACAGACTTCATGTCTGTAATAATTACGTGGCGTCAAAATATTACTTTCTAAATAAAAGAGCTGCATGTTGTATATTACAATTGTAATTTCATTTATAGTGTTCTAGACAAAAATAAGAGGTCAGTGTTGAAATTTTCAGTTTGAGCTGATGAGTTTGACCTAGTATTGTCTGACTACTCGAACGCCTAAACTCAGAAACCTTGATGCAGAAATGTCTTTCAAATTAAGTGCAGAAAGGTATTTTCTTTGAAACTGAAATTGATTTTGAGGCCACCAGCTCCACAGATTAAGATGTACAGCTCATAGAATGGGTTTAATTTTTTTATATTATTTTTCAAATAAATCCGTTAATTTAAAAACAGAATGTGAAAAAATGACAAAGAATACGACCAGTTAACAACCCAAGAGAAGCGTGATAATGAATCTGTCTTGCTAACAAAAACAAAAGACCTTAAGCTCTCCTGGGAAATGTTGGCTTACAGCTACTGAGATGACGAGATGACAACTAATGGAAAAGGGGGGGACGAGAAAGTCCAGCCAGGCTTTCAGAAGCTGATGGAGGGTCTAGCAGTCCCTCCTAGTTTGCCTGAAACGAAAACCGCAAGACTCAAAAAATACTGAAAATACACCAATATTTTTTTTTAACCAGGCTGCAAGAACCAAGAGGATGTATTTGTGATTTGTGATTATTTTGGTTTGGTAGGTAATATTTTGAGAGTAGTTACAGCAGCTTTGTGCAAGATGATAAAGATGGTAGGTATTTAAAATAAATCAAACTGGACTAACTACAATTGGGAAAATAATTTTCTGTGTTTCTGAAATGTGAGACTCTATGCTTCCACAGTTATCTACAGTTGTGTTATCTGTGCTTGTTAGTTTAAAGCATTAGTAACTGTTATTATCTATTGTGGATATACTTTTTTGGGGAATTCTGGTTGTACAATTGGGACACTTGTGTAAAATAGGAACACATACATAGGACATGGGAATACAATAATTTTCAAATCTCAAGAACCTATTATTATTGTGTAAAACATAGAAAATTGAGACATTTTACTAATTCATGAAAAATAGCTCAATTCATATTTGATGACAACAGCATGACTAAAAAAAAGTTGGGACAGGCGCAGCAAAAGGCTGGAAAAGTGCTAAAAAGAACATTTTGCATTCTGTTTTTGTGCAGATTAGCTCCTGTCTGACATCACTCATAAAGACGGAGAAGGAGGCAGAGGTGAGGAGAGCTGCTGTCCACGTTATTGCGTCGCTGCTCCGTGGTCTTGGGGACAAAAGCACACAGGTACACTCACAGCTCACTGGGTATTTTTTAAAAACATCGTAAGAAGCATTGAATTCAGTTCTCTAAACCTAATGCCAGAAGACCTTAGGATGAGATGTTACTTCAGATTTGGTAGGTATATTGCTGGGGACCCAAGTAAAGCTGCAATTATGGTGAATGTTTATCAATTGTCAATAAATGTTTTATTGAATGTTCTATTAATGTGACATTATTGTTATTGTGACATTGTGACTTTGTATATAGTAACTCTTTGAATAAACTTTAGAAAAGTGATTTTACAAGGACACAAATGTTTGTTAAAAAGTTTATTCATGCACGTGCTTTTTGCTACTGCATCAACAAAGACAAAGGTGTCATAGTGGTCAGGAAGGTCCTTGACTGTTACCATTATTTAAGAACATTAATGTGTCAGAGGCTGACAGGACTCCATGTCCTGTTGCTGTTCAGACTTTAATCGGGCAATTTCAAGGGGTGTTTCTGACAGTGCTGGGCTGTTGTTACAGACAACAGGCATTTTTTTTCATGTTTGATTTTGTGCAATTTGCAGTAAATTGTGTGCTATAAACTTTTTAATTAACATTTGCGTGACTCATTTAAATATTTTTCTCCTAAAAGTGAAACACTTGCAAATGTGCAAGTGAGCTTCAGTTTGAGGTCAGATTGTTATCTTTTTCTAATATTTAAATTTGTTTGCTGATCTGAAACATTTAAGTGCGACATAAATACAAAAAAATAGGAAAAAAGGGCAAACACTTTTCCACGTTTTGCAGTCCATTTTCTGCACATTCTGCATATTGTAGTTTCAACATGGCAGCCATCATGTTGTTAATGAGAGACTAATGTAAGGTAGTTTCAATTCTCAGCACGCTCTTTTCATTTCCTAAGTCCTTTTCAAATTTCCTACCCACTTTTGCTTGACCTCGATGACGTTTTCATCACTGACGTTTTTATCGAGGTCAAGGAAAAGAGGTGGGGAAGAGGAGATAGGAGGTACTTTTGGAATGCACCAGGCAGAGTAGAGACGGGCAGAGTAGAGAGGAGAGATAAAAATAAAATCCGGTGAAGTCGCACAGAGAGGACCAAGAGACCATGACGTAAAACTGATTTCTTTAGCCACTTTCACTCTGTCTTTTTAGCTGTAAGTTGTTCTTCATTGTTGTCTAGCTGAACTGAAATGGGAAAATCCATCTGTTAGCCTTAATGTTAGGTTTTGTAGGTGTAGGGCACTTTGTGAGTGAGAACTATGTGGAGAATAGACTGTTTGAGTCAGCTACACAGGTGATTCACTAGACCGGCAAGCTGGTCGGCAACTAAATCCAGGGAAAACCGTGAAAGCAGGGGAACAGTCACAGAACTAACTAGAAATATCTCAGGATGAAATAACAAAAGAACACAAAGAGTCCTGGGGTCTGAGTGTTTCTAACACAGAACCCTCCCACCTTGCAACCTATAGGAACAGTACATCCTTACCGTTCCTCTGTCTATGGCCCAACTGATCAAAGCCATTAAAGAGAGCTACATAATAAAAGGCTGGTGGTTTTAAAGCTAATTGCTAGTTGTATGTAAAAAGCTGGCTCAGGTGTTATACAGTTTTTAATAGCCTGTCATGACTCCAGTGAAGTGGCTAGCTGTTTGACTTAGTCCAGGTTGTATAATTACTGGAACAGCTGGAGAATGGTGACACCAGCTGCACAGCACTAATGACACACAGTGACATTACTGGTAGATAAGACGGGGAAGAAACCAGGAGGACTGTTTAACCCCCCTCACCTCCCCCAATGACAGAATCCATTTGAAATCTGGAACATTATTTTTTTTTTCAATCGTAGTTTTCGAGGTAAATTAGAAATGCTAAATGCTGTGTTCCTACTTTATTTAATCAGACCCTAAAACAAATTATAACAATAACTCAGATTTTTTTTAAATTCCAGATTTTATGTAAACTGGTTCCCACTTTATGTAAAAATGCGTTGTGTTGATTAAACTACTTTAAGCAATTTTCCAAGGGAGCAGTTGCCTCACAGTATACGGGGCTGAATTTAGGGCAATTATCAATTGGTAATATAACTTGAAAAACTTGTATTTTGGTCGATGTTGAGACCAAAAACGTTTTTTTTGGCTTTGAATTTCATGATACTTTCAATATTGTCAAATGGAAAACAGTAAAAAAAAAAAAATTTTTAAAGTCAACTAAACTAAACATACTATAGCTTGGTAAATATAAATGAACAGAAGTTGAACTACAAGAAAACTGAATGTAGTTCAGTTAAGCAGACTTTTTATTAAGTAGCCAAATACTATTATACTTATTTTTTTGGGAGGATAAGTAAAGTTATGAGTCATATGGTATGAAATGTATTTGGTAGAAAACTCAGCACCCCTACATTTTGCATCAGTTTAGGACCTAAGGCCTCTAGGAACATCTGAAAACCTTAACATGTTTAATAAAACAAACAGTAACAACAAGTCATCTGCTATTAGCAATTATTCCAACGTTTCATTTGTGTCTGTCTCCTCCAGGTTCTCAGTGACGTTTTGTTGGACCTGTACCGAGCTCTCAAATGGGTGGTTAACTCTGACCTGGATGAGGTATCCGTCCTTCATGCCCACCTGGCTCTGGAGGAGCTTGACGACATAATGAGGAGGTTCATCTTCCCTGAGCAGAAGCTGGAGAAGAAGATTGTCGTCCTACCATAGAACTAATTTCCGTGGGCTCTTTGCACTACTATTTATGCCTCCATGTAATGTGGATTTAGTCTTCAGAAATGTAAACCAGTTGACAACAAAGAACAAAAAATCCCACATCCATGCATACCAAGGACTGTGACCTAGTGTACCACCCCTTTTTTCACCATAAATTTTTAAGCATATTTTCTGTGATTTGAAATATGCAAAATACTTTAACTTTCGATTTATGTGAATAAAATACTGTAATAATACTGACTTTAATATATATTAATGTTAAATAATAATCCCAAAAAGTTTATTCTGTTCATCTGGACGTAGCATTTTCAGTGGGAGAAATGTTTCGTCGCCCATCCAAGTGACTTCTTCAGTCTCAGCTGACTGCAGATTTCCTCACCTTTATAAACAGTACATTTGCACAATGACTGAAACTAGCCCACTTACGGAACAATGGACTGTGAGGTCAGTACATTGATCATTAATATGCAGATTGTCATGACCATTGATTAACAACCATTGATCAATGGCCATGAGTACAATTTACAGAGAGTTGGGGAATGGCTGCAATCAAGGCATTGTAAAAATGTGAAAAGACCAGTTGTCTGTATGATCAACTCGGTCACCTATAACAGCTCAAAGTTTCTGGCTTTGATCCTCAACCCCTTGGTAGACAGCTCTAAACACCACCACCACCCACTGAAAACGCTACGTCCAGATGAACAGAATAAACTTTTTGGGATTTCCTTACCTGGATGATTGAGCATGCACCAAGATGTTAAATAATAATCATATTATAAACCACAAACACTATAAACCTTTAAGCCCATTGAAAACCTCATGCCACAGTACCTCCCTGAACTTCTGCACATCAACACAACCATATTGCACACTCGGGTTTCTCTCCACTTCACTACCATAGGGCCTACTGAAAGTATGGGAGGCCATTATCATAAACAAAAAAATTTAAATTGAAATGGTCAAAGAAGAAATTTCCAAGAGAGGGGGAATCCAAGTTATGATTGAAATATAGTAGAATTACATAGTAATAAAATAATTTAATTCAAATCAATTTTTTTTAAATAGTGCCAAATCACAACAACAGTTGCCTCAAGGTGCTTTATATTGTAAGGTAAAAACCCTGCAATAATAGAAAGAAAACAGAGAAAACCCCAACAATCATATGACCCCCTATGACCACATGCTTTGGCGACAGTGGGAAGGAAAAAATCCCTTTTAACAGGAAGAAACCTCCAGCAGAACCAGGCTAATGGAGGGGCGGCCATCTGCCACAATTGGTTAGGGGTGAGTGGATGAAGACATGCTGTGGAAGCAAGACAGAGATTAATAACAAGTATGACTCAAAGCAGAGAGATCTGTTAACACACAGTGAGTGAGAAAGGTGACTGAAGAAGAAATACTCAATGCATCATGGGAATCCCCCAGCAAGATTCACCTATTGCAGCATAACTAAGGGAGGATTCAGGGTCACCCGATCCAGCCCTAACTATATGCTTTATCAAAAAGGAAATTCTAAGCCTAATCTTAAAAGTAGAGAGAGTGTCTTTGTCCCGAATCCAAACTGGAAGCTGCTTCCATAGAGAGGGGCCTGAAAACTGAAGGTCCGCCTCCCATTCTACTTTTAAATACTCTAGGAACAACAAGTAAGCCTGCAGTGCGAGAGCGAAGTGCTCTAATGTGGTGATATGGTACTATAAGGTCATTAAGATATGATAGGGCCAGATTATTTAAGACCTTGTATGTGAGGAGCAGGATTTTGAATTCTGTCTAATAACAGATTAATTTAATTGCATTTTCCATATTTTTCTTTCTTCTCTTAGCAGAGTGAGAGAGGAACATTAATAAGGGTTCCTTGGGTGGTTCTACTATAACATTTCTTTCTACATTTTCCAGTTCATGAAGGTTTTCATGTATTTGTTTCAACCTCCCAAGTTGTTTTCCAGTTAAAAAATATAATTAGTCAATCAGCATTTATTTTTCCGTAATAACGGGTGATTTCACCTTTTCATGTGGGATAACCTGATAAGGTATGTAATGTGGTCAATGCTAAGTTGTCAGAGAACACGGGTTTTTGTTCATTATTGGTTCATTAGTTTCTGTGAATTACTGTAATGAGCACTGCATTTGTCTCCCATTTGCAAACCCGTTACACAGCTTCTTTTGTTTTTTGTTTCTTTACGGTATAGTGACCTTAATAGTTGCGTAAGTACTAATGATGAAGTGAGTTACACCTGAATAAATCAGGAACAACATGTCAAGGAATCTTTTTCTTTCCTGTTTCACAGCTTTTCACTGTACGCCGTCATCACAGAATGATTTCACAATACAAAACTCTCTGAGTGTGATTGCCATCTGTTAATTCACACTGATGAACTGTTTATTATTTCTAAGTACTTTCTTTGTAATGTTTCTGTACCACATTGTAAAGTGTTGTCATTGCAGAAAAGAAAAATCACAGTAAAGATACACCTGTAGAGAGACCAACCCAGTTAATCCAGCTGGACTAAAGAGCATCTTGCCAGCTCACCTTGCTAACAAAACTGCAGGTTTTTAGTGTGTTACTTAAACCTATTAGGGATAAACACCTAAGATGACCATTTGGGTCCCCTTTAGTTGGATTACCAGCCCGGCCACAGAGATGAGGACGCCATCATCTACCTGGTCAATCGTGTCTATGCCCATCGGGACCAGCTGGCGAGCACTGTGAAGGTCATGTTTTTTTTACTTTTCCAGTGCGTTCAAAACCATCAGGCCAACCCTCCTGGGTAATAAGCTGACAGCGATGCAGGTGGATGCTTCTCTTGTGTCCTGGATTGCTGATTACCTGACAAGAAGACCACAATATGTGCTTCTTCAACATTGTGTGTCTGACAAGGTGATCAGCAACACAGGGGCCCTACAAGGGACCCTCCTCTCCCCTTTCCTCTTTACCCTGTGCACGGTGCGTATCATAGGAACGTGGAAGGTTACCTTTCGCTTTCCCATGGGACGCCTTGGGAAGTGACAAATCGCTGGTATGTTACGAATCGGGAGTGAGAACGGTCTCGGTGTCGAAGAGGCAGATGTTGTCCAAGATAAGGACAATGCTGCAGAAAACCTCCCAATCATTCAATGACATGCTGGCCAGTCACAGGAGCACGTTCAGTGAGAGATTGAGATTACCCAAATGAACCAATGAATGACACAGGTGATCATTCCTGCCTGTGTCTGTCTCTCTGTACAATTCCTCCATCTAATGCACAGTACACCCTGCAATAGTTACAGCCTGCTGCACATCCTCTACAGTGAAAATAACATATAACAAAGTTTACAAGTTAGAGTAAAATGTGAATCATATATATTTCATCTCTGTAATATTCTGTATATTTATAATTGAGCTATTTGTATATATTAGAGCTTTCTTATATTTGTAACTTTGTAATTTATTGTATCATTTAGTGTGTTCAGTTGGTTACTGTTCTTATTGCCTTGGAGCAACTGTAACCACATAATTTCCTTAGGTATTAATAAAGTATTCTGATTCTGATTCTGAAAAGTCCACTGCAGAGAGACAACATCAACAAGCACGCCGTGTGAATATTGCCACCCCTCTGAGGGACGACAGTGTTTCCCTTCAGGCCTGGGGAAATCAGGAAGTTATTGTTAGTTTTAAGACAGTGATCAGCCACATAGAGAGAGTCTCTTGAAATGTGAATATGGAAACTTTATCCCCAGGCTGTGATGAAAAAAAGAAATGCTGCAGCAACAACAATGTTTTGTCATAGCTTGCCAAACAACACAAATCAAACCTTAACACCTCTTAAAATCAGTGCATTTCCCATGCATTCCACTAGAAGAAGCACTGGAAGCACTGGCAGTAGGATGAAGATAACCCATCCTTCCAGTGTCATCTGTTTCCCAAGCTTATATCCTCTTCTCCCTGCTTCACCCTCAAAGATTCCCATTAAACAAGTCAGAAGTTGATCGTTCTTTGAATTAATTAATAGCATTCCATTTGGAGGTCACATTTGTTGTTTTGTCCACACATGATGGTTACATGTCATTCGGTAATAAACATCAAGACCGAAGAGATCCAAGCCTGCATAACCTTCCACCTTCTAGTCTCAGTCACTCCCACACCAGATGGAGTTTAATACTGGGAGAAATAAAAGAGGTAGAAACTAGCATAACTGGAAAGGACACTGGCATGTCTCACTGAAGGGAATTTTGCCTGCCTCTTACATTATTTGCCAAAGGCTCAACACAGTGGATTGATTTGCTGACAGAAGTAAATCTGTAAACCTCTACACCATTGAGCCACTAATCTTACACTCACCCTGAGCTGAAATTAGACTAGCGCATATAATAACTGACTACATACATATTTCAGTTTTCATCTTACCTGGTCCTGTTGTCAATAACTATTTTACTAAATATCATTTCATTACATTTGTATTCTCAGATGCATTTGTTACATTTTATTGTACAGAATTAAACATAAAAGAATAATTTCCAGTCTCCCCCTCACAGTTTGGAATACAGCTTGCTAATTTAGGTTTTTGTCAACTTTCAAACAATACATCATTAAGCTGACCTTGAAGAGCTTGGTGGATGTAAGACAAATTGTAATAGATTGTCAACATGACCCCACACTACATCCCTACAATGTTACACAAATTTTTAGAGGTATTGTGTTTAAAGACAGAATGACATGCACACACGCAGACGCTCCCAAACACATAACCTCCGTGTTAACGGAAATAAAACTGCCTACATTCAAGTGTACTGCCAAATCAGATGTCACAGTTTTGAATTGCTGCTTTGAATGCTTTATTATAAATGTATCTGTAAATGTGCATTTCATTTGGCTCTTATTGCAATGTTTTGTACATTTTTTAATCTGTGGGAAGGTAAAAAAGTTGAATGTATAGTCACTGAAACCAGGAAGGGAAGCTGGTGTTCTCACAACATCCTGTGGTTTTCACAGAATTTTACGTAATCTGCTCTACAATTAACTGATCAAAAATCTGCCAAATCTCCAGAGTGCAGCAGTGCCAGAGAAGTAGGTAGGTGTAAATTTATAAATAAATTGCAACACCACGTTAAGCTTCTGGTTTTACTATTTTTCTCCTACAGATTGCATACACGGGAAATAATGTGCATATCTGAACCATCAAATGCCACTGCTCTATTTCCTGCCAAACTCTAGTCAGCCTACAGTGAAATGTCAGACGATCAATAGAGAGAAATTTTAGAGGCTCAAAAGCTGTCCAGGGTCAATAGATGCCTTATCACTATCAATAGCGATGCTGGATTCTCTTTCTTTCTGTTTTTGTATTTTATTATTTATTTTTAGACATTTAAGCTGCAAATTTGATATAAGGTCAGACAGTCTGTTTTAGGATCATATATTAATGCTTATAGAACAATAAAGTTCTGTGCTGTCTCTGCAAAGATGCCTAAGAAATACCTGTTGATATTTAATCTGGAACCTGACCTGCTCCAGAGCAGCATACTGTTGTGATCCACACTACCGGTCAAGAGATTTAGAACACCCCAATATTTCCAGTTTTTTATTGAAAATTATGCAGTTTAATGTCTCATTGCACTCTGAAATGAAAGCATAGTACAAATAGAAGAAGAGAAAAAGAAATCATGGAATCAATTTATAGACCAAAATGTATTCTAAAGTTTTGACTCATCAAAGTAGCCACCTTTGGCAGATATAACAGCTGAACACATCTGTGGCAATCTTTTGACAATAGAAATCAAAAAATTTTTCAGAAAGTTTTTCCCATATCTGTTGCAGAAGTTCCCATAAATGTGTGGCACTTGTAGGTTGCTTTGCTTTCACTCTTCTGCCTAGTTCATCCCAACTCAGCTCGATGGGGTTTAAGTCTGGAGACTTTGCTGGCCACTCCATGTTTTCAAGCTTCATATCTGGTTCTTTTTTCCTGAGTTAGTTCTGGCATAGCTTGGACTTACATTTTAGGTCATTATCTTGCTGTAGGATGAACCCCTGGCCAACTAGGTGCATACCAAAAGTATGATGCTGTAGAATGCTGTGGTAGCCGTTTTGGTTCAGGGTGCCTCTCACACTGTACAAGTCACCGACCCTGGATCCAGCAAAACAGCCCCAGACCATCACACTTCCTCCTCCATGTTTGACATTTGATGCCACACACTGTGGAACCATCCTTTCGCCTACTCGATGGCATACAAAGATCCTGCATGATGAACCCAAGATTTTAAATTTTGATTCATCAGTCCATAATACCTTCTTCCAGTCTTCAGTAGTCCAATGACAGTGTTTCATGGCCCAGGCAAGCCTCTTTGTCTTATTCTGACATCTTAGCAATGGCTTTCTTGCTCCAACTCATCCTGTCAAACCTGCAGCTCGAAGTCTTCTCTTCACAGTTTAAACTGAGACTTGCTTACTACGACCACTATTAAGGCTGTGCTATCACGTAAGCCGTTAACTCTCAGAAACCTGTCCTCTGATTCAGCTGTGGCTTTAGGTCTGCCAGACCTCTCCCTGTCAGAGTTTGCCCCAGTTTCTGAGTCCTTTTTGATTGTGAAGGAAACTGTACTCAGTGACATCTTGACTTTCTTTGCAATTTCTCTGGAGGAAAGGCCTAATTTTTTTAAGTGTTATGATGGTCTTTCTCTCTTCCATTGTTAATTGCCTATTTCTCACCATTTCGGTAGCATCACACTACTTTCTGCAGTACAATACTGTTCTACTGATGCTCACAAACGTATGGTACCAAGGTGTGTTCCAACTACTTTTATGCAGGCAGAGGGGGTTGGTGCTACTAATTCCTGTAGGAATTAGTAGCTACTAATTCCTGTAGGAATTAGTAGCAACAGCTTTTAAGGCTTGATCAACCTGCATTGCTGCAGAACAGCTTCAAATTGTTAACCCACTTTGTGTTCCGTTAAAAAAGGCCTTTTTCAGAACAGAAAACCCAGAGTTAACCCTAATATATATATATATATATATATATATATATATATATATATATATATATATATATATATATATATATACATATATATATATATATATATATATATATATATATATATATATACACACACACACACAAAATATTGTTATACACTTCAGTAGCTTTTAACAATGCTGCAATTATTAGTTTTTGTTGGCATGTAAAATTCTTAGTTAAATGAATAAAACCACACCTGTACATTTTTTTTACACCACAAACTGCTGACAGCTATTATGCAGCATTGCTTAACAAAATGCTTCACATTGGTTAAAGAAGCCTGTTTCACAACACCAACTCTCCCGCTGGGCTTTTGAAACACATTGTATGGCCTTCTAATGCATAACAGAGGTGAACCTTGTGAAACTGCAGTATATCTGAGGCATACCTCAATAATTATTTACTATCCTGCGTTGATGAAAAGTTAATTTTAGTATTCTTTGAGCAGTGAACCCCGCTCACTCCTTCAGTGTGTAAGTTGCAGAATTGGTACCACTGATGTTGCATGGTCGATTGCATTAAGGATCTCTGTACCTCAACAGTTCTTTCACATTAAATTCAGTTTTTCAGCGCAAGAGTTAAAAGTATGGCAATAATGTGAAAGCTGATAGTTCACTTCCTTTCATTTGGGAAATTACCAATGATGACTAATCCTTATTTTACCTGTCAAAAACCATCTGTTTGTAATTAGTTTTCTGTGTTTATTTGAAATAAATGAGTATTGAGATTAAATTACATTCTGGCATTAGTCTGCTGTCTCATCTACTGATGATTACTTTGTGTGTTTTCAGCTCCTGGAACTTAGCTGGACAAGTTGCTGCCTGTCAGACTGGAGATTAACATAGCAGATTTGAAATTTTGTGTAAGTAGGCATGGTAACAGCAATTCTTATGTGACAGGCAAAGATTTAGTCCAAGCAAACAGCCTCTTAGTATAATAAAATTGTAGATGTCAGTCATTTTAATAGAGATTTGAAGGGTTGCAGGTGAACTTGTGCCTGACATGCAAAATATTATGTCTGTCCTGAGGTGCTGTCGCTTCTGAAGCCTCAAAGCTTTGTCAGCCTTAAAGTATTACAAAGCAACAGCTGCTGGTAATTGACTGTTCATGTCATTTAATATCACAGGATGCTGGGACAACACAAAGTGAGCTTTAACTCTTGACTCATCAGGAAGTCATCAGAGAGAGGATTTTAAATCTCAAATATTATTTATCTTTCCTTAAAACCACATTTTCTGAATATATTAAAAAAATCAAGAATGTTATCTAATAAGCTCATATCTCACATTGCTAAAAACATCATGGTCTGAATCAAGATGGCGCCGCGGATGTCAGCCTTGATACTGCATTCTCTCGCGCTTTCCTTGTTTTTGTTTATTTTCTGTGCGTTTGGTCACTCAGACCACATCACTTTTTCAAGAGATCAACTGCTAAACATCAGGCAGTCGGCAGTTGCAGATGACACCACCATCATTGGCCTCATTCAGGATGGTGATGAGTCTGCATACCGGCAGGAAGTTGAGCGGCTGGTACTCTGGTGCAATCAGCACAATCTGGTGCTGAACACGCTTAAGACTGTAGAGATGACAGTGGACTTCAGGAGACATTCCTCAACACTGCTCCCCCTCACCATATCAGACAGCCTGGTGTCTACTGTGGAGATTTTCAAGTTCCTGGGTACCACCATCTCCCAGGACCTGAAGTGGGAGACCAACATCTCCTCCATCCTCAAAAAGACCCAGCAGAGGATGTACTTCCTGAGACA
>VUQG01000038.1:0-10774 GCA_015106755.1 Etia nguti
AAAATCTCACATATATATATATATATATATATATATATATATATATATATATATATATATATATAAAGGTGCATTTCTTGAAAACGTGGGAAAATAGATGAAAACAAAGTATAAAAGGTAAAAACCAAGTTTGCCAACAAAACAACGAACTTGAAGGTCAGTATTTGGTACGACCACTTTTATTCTTCGACACAGCCTGAACTCTCTTCAGTCTTTTTTGTAATTTCTTTAAGTAGTGTTCAGGAATAGTTTTCCAGGCTTCTTGAAGGATAGTCAAAGCTTGTCTTTGGATGGTGGCTTGCTTTTGTTCCGTTCTCTGTGACGATGATCCCGCACTGCCTTAGTAGTGTTGAGGTCTGGGTTCTGGGAAGGAAAATCCATAAATGATAGTGTCTAGGTATGCCTTCAAACATTTTCCAGATAGCATTGTATGGCGGATCAAAATCTGATGTTATTTTTCTGAGTTCATAATGACATCAATTTTCCAAGACCCCCGCTGACTGAGTTGCAACGTCAAAACCATGGCAGAGCTGAAGACACTCAGTGTCTCCTCACCTCTTCTGTAAATACTGACAACAATTTGAACATAAAATTTCAAATTAGGTTTCATCACTCCAGAAGGCCTGTTGTTACTGATTTTCTGTCCAGTTCTTGTGTAATTTGGCATACCTCAGCCTCTGTTTCCCTTTCTTAAGAATGGCTCTTGACAGCCACCTTTCCTCTGAGACCATTTCTGAGACTTCAGTGAACATAAGAGGGATCAAATAAAGGGTCAGATGCATCTCTCAAATGCATCATGTGTCAGGTCTTTCCTAGATTTTTATTTCTTGAGGATTCACATACTGATCATCTGCTGTAGATAGTTTTTGTAGGCCAGTCTCCTCAAATTTTTTAATAACACACTGCACACTATGCTGAGATATGCAAGTCTTTTTGGTGCAAAAATACAATTTTATGCCTGATTCAAGATTCAACCAAAGAAATGGAAACTAGCTATGTGGGTGTTTTTGGGCAGGGTGCAAATAACAGAGTGGCTAAAGATGCCCTTTAAAAATGATTTCTAATAAGTAGTCAGTTATGTGTTAATACAACACTTATTCTTCCCTTTTTATTTGCCTTTTTATGCTTTTATAATTCATGAAAATTCCTCTGAAAATAGTCCCATACATGAACTGGATTGAAAATAAGTGAAAAAAGCAGACAATGTCCAAAGAAAAAGTTTGAAAGACCTCCAGGAAGCCCGCAACTACTGCTCAAGAAAGCCTGGCTCTATGGAAGCAAAATATAACGAAATGCGGAGTTGTACAGGACTTGTGCACAGCACTTTGATAAATGACACAGAAGTCACAGTACAGGATATAGACCATTATGTTTCCAAATTCAGTGATAGTTCTCCAGCAAGCTCTTACTCAAAATATATAATTTGACAAGGGCCAATCAAGGCTAAGCTGTGGCAGTCTGCAAGTAAAACCCAGAATTTGCCAACATCTCTTTTCCTCATCACACATAGTGAGACAGAACTGGTGAGCTCAGCAAGGCACGCATATTTTAAGTCACTTTGCACTCTTCAAAAGGGCCTTTTTTTTCAATAATCCATTATGCATAGCAGCTCTGGCTCTCCCTGGTATTTCTCCTACCTTCTTGACGTCAGTTGCCATTTGTGAAGGGTTACCCTGGTAACGGCCTGCCTCCCCGGGAAATGTCTGGTGGATAAGACGGCCCGATAAAGCCTTTTAAGGTTCTACTGTTGCTACACATTTTAATTGCCTTTGATACAGTGAAAGTATTACATGGGGGTGTGACGGCATGTGGCCTAAAATCGAAACATCGAGTTTAAAAAACAAAACAAAAACCATTTAGCGGGTGGAGGATTGACGTCCCATTATCTCCACTGGATCGGATCACCCATGTTTTGGGATCATTATTGAGCAGTCTTGTGAAACTGAATTGGATATGATAGATCTATTTTTGAGCACAGTTTGCCTTACACGAGACACATGCACTACCCAGTAAAGGTGGTGTAATATGAAAAAAGATCATTGGAATTCCCCTGAACAATATGCACACAGATTTATGATATGAGGCAGAAACATCAGATATTATCCTGGTCATTCATTAACTAAAACAAAAAACAAAAACAAACAAACACTAACCCCCCTCCCCTTATGGATTTCCATAAACATCAGTGATAATATACATTATTAAAGCTTGCTGAGAATTTTGTATCCATGCAAAACATCAGCTGACAAACAGAAAAATAAAAACTGCCAACCTGTTGATGGTTTTGGGATGACTTTTAGTCAGCAATATACAGGTACGTCAGTTCTTGCTGTTTCTCCTACACCATAAAACCACCGTAAAATTAAAATAATATTATTCTCCTGCATGACTGCTATGCATTGAGCTATGTTGCTAAATTCAAATAAATGCAAAAATGTACAACAATACGACAAAGCTACTGTACACAATACCCGTTCCAGGCTCCAGGACACTATTTATAGCCTCGGCAACATGTGCGTCTTTCTTTTTTTCACACACCAGGCTACTGATGTTCTATTTTTACAGTGTCAATTTGCTCCCCCCAACCCAACCCTCCTTCTTCCTTTCTGGTTGCCAAGCAATGGACCAAGGGACCTGATTGGCCTAGGATGTGCTTTTGGACACACTGACTGCGATTCTCAGCTGGTTAATGAATTCAGTCTTTCTTGCTCACTATAGAGAGAGAACACAAGCTGACTTCTTCTTAGGCAGTTATCTTCCATTTAAAATCAATCTCTGATCCAAAATGCTACAAAAAAACAAAAAACTAATGCAGTGCATGACTAGAGCTGAACTGTAGCGGTGTTCAGGCTCCATGATTTAGCTCTGCCTTGTGCAATTAAGAGTCTATTTTTGCGTAACTTCAGACATGATCTGACAAAACGCTAAGGGTGACCCAGTATTATGTCATCTGTGAAATCGGCTGGCTTAAACTTGTTAGTACAACTTTACAAGCACGCTATAAATGAAACAGTGATACTAAAACCACTTAAATGTTCTGCTTATCTTTATTATGACTGATAAGATGTATTTTCTATAACACATGGCAAATTATTGATTGTGGTTTTGGCAGGCGTCACCCAACATATCTAAATTCTATTTTGTTATATGCCGTAGAATCTGTGGTTTTAATGTATGAATACAGAATTATGAATAAAACATACTGTGAATAATATCCTGTTCCCAGGCTGCACAAATTAACACTGTAAAATAAAGAAATGTAATCCCATTGGCACTAATGGCAAACCAACCACAGCATATGTCTCTGCTATCATGTTAATCCTAATCCTCATACTGTGTTGGGGGTGGGGCACACCTAAACTACTGCTGTGTGTATGAATTAAATTAGACTTAATCTGCCCCCATGCAACTCCGAAAGGAAACCAGGCACTGGAAAACTTTCATCTCCCTAACCATTGATTATGGCTCGTGCAGAGATATGGAAAAGCCTATCCCACTGCTCCCTTTCATTGGCCCCATTAAAAATTCATCCTGTCCTACTGGAGAGAGATCGTTTTCAATGAACCCACTGCAGGCCAACTGCGGTGTGCCAGGGTGAGACTTGGCACAGCTGTCTCCTGAGGGATTTCAGTTTGTTTTGGACAGATTTATAATTCTAACCCACTGATTAGATTTGTCTGAATAGTAGAGCAACGAAATCCATTAAACTGTCAAGAAACCAAGGGATGACTAAAGAAACTAGGCAAATATTTCTGCCGCTTTGATGATGAAGAGCGAGCTATGTTTGTCATGAACATTTTAGAGCTGCACTTACCAGTCATTTTTGATTTTGATTAATCGGCTAATTTCTTGTCTGGGCTTCGAAAATGACTTTTACTGTGCACCTCTAAAGCTCTACAGCAGACCTGCAGGTACCTTCACGTCTCAGCCATCGCCAGTCTATGTGGTCACAACTGTTGCTGTTGACAGACTGCATTCGTGAAGTTCTTAAAAACACTGCAGTCTCCTCACCTTTCACTTATACTGCAGCGTCTGCGTTATTAACTGAGTTTGTATTTGAATAAGAGGGCGAAGGTGGAGTTTGCAAACCTTAGATGACTCTCATTTGAATCACTACAATAACTGGCTTTTTAGGTCTAATATTTGTTTCCTGTAGCCCATTCGGTTCCTTTTTGTAGAGGGGGCTGCTAGACGGTACCATTTCACCCGTAGGGTGTACAAATCATTAAAGATATTTCTAGAGCTAGTTAAAGTGTTTTTAATGATTCCTCGGGATTATTGACATAATTATAACCAATTTATTACGGCATTGTTACACTATAGGTTGTTGTATTAACAAGGAAACAATAATATGAATGTGTGATCTAGCGGGCACCCCTCAGCGTAGGCTGTTGCTATGTTCCCACTTTCATGGGTGTGGTGATTAGCCTGCTTGGTGAAAATTTTAGTCAAATCCGACACGACTCGCGCTCGCTTCTGACCATTTAAACCGATTAAAACGGGCTTAAAATTAGCACGGCTCCCTTTGCGATTCCCTCACAGCTGTGGCCATGGTTGTGGTGTGAAAACGGATCGGTGTGACTCGGACTGAAGGACGGACAGAGCCCAAAAACGCCTGTTTTCAGGTGAGGACGTGCACTCAAGTCTTGATATTTTGGTGGCGTTTTTTTTGTTGTTGTTGGGGGGTTTTTTTTAACAAAAGCTATTTCCTGCTCTGGTCGGGGCTGTTTTTGTTTTGTTTTACATGGAGCTCGGGTGATATGCAAAAACAGCCGTTAGCTCGTTCACTTCAGGCAGCAGTGAAAGCTACTGTTGAAATAACTGTTCCCGGGCTGCGCTGTTTTCTTTCTCTAAACTAAAAGCTTTCCGTTGCTTGAATTTCACTGCTTTCCAAACGCGGCCTTTTACACACTGTCAAATGACTCTCAGGCGGAACTGTAGGGGCGAAACCCTTCACTGGGTAGACAGCAGTTCAGATATTTCCATTTCATACATCTGGTTTTCTCATATGTGGCTGCCTAGATTTTCTTTTCCTTTTCTATTAAATATACATGACGACCCGCCTTCCTCTGAGCATCAACTGGTGCCGCGCCGTTTGGCTCCTGCTATTTGGTCCGTGTATCAAGAATGTATTCAGTGTCTTTACACGTTTGTAAAAATGAAATACATATGGATTTTTGTATTTGCATAGTGAAGTTTTTCACTGTAAAAAAGCTTTTAAACGTGGGGAAAGCTAAACCTGTTCGAGGATTGGTCGATAAGATGATCGGAAGGATGACTTCTACAAGTCACGAATGTCTGCAGCTCGTTGTTTCACTGAGGTTTATGTCCTATACTACTATAAATTGAGTATGCGCGGGTTTGGGGTCACTGCTTTGACCCAGAAAGCAGTCTGAACATTGCATCTGACGCTTTGGGGGGGATTGTATTTAAGCACTAACCCACTTCAGAACAAGTGTGGAAGCAATGAAATCTTAATCATGGCGCATATTTCCTGTGCAGTTTCAAATGTGCTCTAGTTATTGAAGCAAGCCTCTCACCATACGCGACATTTTTCAGATATTTCCTTCATTCTCCAGATGTCTGGAATAGTCTGTAGGTCACCTGAACAAGTTCACACCTGTGGATGTGAAAATGCCATGCTGCATTTTCAGTTTCTCACGCTGAACCAGCGGCTTACTCATTTCAGTAGGTGCACATTCATTGCAGGCAAATTACGTTTTGTCTTTTTGGTGGATTTTTCTAACGAATAACCGAGCACGTGGCATCAGTTGAAAAACAAACAAAATGATCATCTAATACTAGTCAATCTCATCTAGTAATCGAAAGGTCGGTGGTTCGATCCCCGATATCGACGCCTTCATCTGAGGGTGATAGAGCACTTAGACGAAGCATAGAAAAGAGCGCTTGTGTGAACAAGGCATGTTGTATAGAGTGCTTGCTAGATAAGAGCCTAAAAAAAGTTGCTTTAGAGCACTTATTGATTCCAAGTAGTTAGAATTTTATCGCAAGCAAACTGTCATTCTTTTTAATAATAAGAGGATTCGTGCTGTATACAGGTATACAATATGAAGTCATAATATGGACAATTTACTGTAAGCACTGGTATAAGGTGCTCACAGCAGGCCGGAGTGTGTCCAGGCCTGGATGTTCATAATGTTGGTAAACTTCCTGCTCATTGTGCCCCTAAAAGCAGCTGCTCTGTTAACCAAATTATACCACTGCGTGTTGTCACAGTTGGATTTTTTCTGATTCAAATCTCATAGGATCTGCCTTTGGAGTCCCCATGGTGTCCTTGGGTGTAGTTCTGCCTTAACATGAACTACTGTGTCTGTATCTGCAGGAGCATACGCTGAACTATGCAAGCAGTGAACTTATGTGAAGTGTCTGAGTTGGATACAGTTCAGATAAAGTTTGTATTCCTCACACATGATAAACACAGACAGGTTAGCAGTATTGATTAAGTTATAAAAGCAGCAACAGCAGCCAGTATCAATTTGGCAATTGTAAAACAACCAATATTTAAACTAAACTATTAATTAACATTCAAAGAAACTAAAAACGGTGATTAAAAAAAAATATATATATATATATATATTATAATACTGCAGGCTTTGAGGCCATGTGGGGGGTTTTCTGTTATTGTAACAACCAAAGTCACAAATCTAAATGCCATTTTAATATATTTTAATTTTTAGTTATTTTATAGATTTCTCATGTCTTAATTAAAATGTTCTTTGTCCTGATGATTTGATGCTTTGTGAAACACTTTGTGAACTTTATTGGTCAGTACTTAAGTCATTACTGATTACATTTGATTGCTGCTGTTGATGAGAAGTAATTAAATAAAAGTCACTATGGCTCTATACCTAAACATTTTGTGCACACACACTGAGTGATGTTCAGGCTTTTTGTTGAGATTATTCTCAGTGATTTAGCGGGTGACACATTCACCTGTAATGCGAAAGCTCCGCGGTTTGAGACCAGGAGGAGACACACTCAGCCTCGGGGGCATCACCAGCTAGTGCTGGGCCCAAGTCTGGAGTCTTTGCAAAATCAAAGATGCACATCTGTCCGCTGTGGTGATCCCCTGGGAAATAAGGGAGCAGCCGAAAGTACCTGTGGTCAGTTTTCAAAATAAAATGTAGCGTTTGTGATTATTTCCACCAGTGCGTTTCTGTCTTAAATGTCCACAGTTTTAAGCAGGCAGCAGATGTTTTATCCCAGTTTAGGCACAGCGGTGTAGGGCTGGGTACTTGGATGTTGTCAGTAGTGCAGAGAAGTAGCAGTTGTGGCCTCCTGTGGCCTATTGCAGAGCCCCCAAATGTGGCGGTGGTGCCAAGCAGACCTATCTGCTATACTGGCACCACATACTAAACAATGGGCAGCTGCAACACACAGCTCTGCTTTTGTCGTGCCTGATCCTGCGCCATGATCGAGGTCTTTGTAGGCCAGCTCACTGGTTTCATGCATGGCTCAAATCACACAAGTGAAGGGAAAAAATACACACATACACAAACAACGAGTTTCACAACTGTAAGCTATATGTAAAAATTGTATGATCGTGTCTTTTGCTTGTCCTTGTGTTTACAACAGCACTTTCATGTGTTCTATTTTAGTTTCTGAATTAATAATAATCACTATTGGAATATGAACGTTCATGTGAAACTCCCATAAATCAGTGCTTTCAGTTTTATTCTGATTGGAAATCCTTCTGTGTGTCGGCATTATGAAGCTGAATTATTTTTCACGTCATCTCCCAACGTAACCAGGTGGAGAAGGTCAAACTGGGTGTTTTGGTCATCCACAAGAGGCTCAAGGTGACGTGGCAGAGATGTACAGCGTAGTGGATCCATAGCAGTGATAGCGTGGGGGGCACATCACAGGAGAGCTGACGCTGAGACCCTTCTTCAAGGAGGTTGCGTCAGCTGGAGAAGAGAGTGACGTCGCTCCTAGACAGCTGAGAGCATTGCAGTGCCTCTTTGCTGTCAAAGACCCCTTTGGCTGAGCCAAGGCCACGATGAGCAGTGGAGGTCTCTGTTGTGTCAGTGCAGTGGAAACACAGTGGCCAAAACGAACTCAAGTGATGTGTAACTTTCCATCTAGATAAAAGTAATCTGAACCGTATAAACATCTTATCATTATCTTAAGTTGTTTACTTGCCTTTTTTTCCACGATTGTGCTCATGAAGTGCCTCGTGTACCACAGTTTTAAAGCATCTGCAAAACTGAAGATGAAACACAAACATCTTCCTCGTTACATCTGCACTGTTTCCTGTGAAGAGGAAAGACTGAACTTGGTCTAATTGTTGAATTATAGAAAACGGGACTGAAAATTTAATCTCGATGAGTTTGACTTCTGGACAGCAGACTGTAAAACAGAGTGGAAATTCGGGGGGGTGGGGTAAGTATGTTGGAGGCGTGCCGAGGGGGGTTGCTGTCCAAACATTTCCGAGGAGTGTCTAAGTGCTCTGTGACCCACATTCAGACTCCCCAAGGTAAAGGCAACCGGCATGTGCGCGCGCATGTTTGTGTGCATGCATGTGCAAAGGGATGACGCACTTAACCCTGACACACACATTCACATAGACGGTCACACACAAATTGATAAACATATGCTTTTTTTCCTCACTTGGATATGTTATCAAATAGACAATCCAGCTCTGCCCACAGTACACAACAGAGCACATTCAACACAAAAACACAGACGGCAGGCGGAGCAGCCAGTGCAATGCAGCAGCACAAAAGGCTGATTGAGCGAGTAAAGGTCAGAGCCTGGCTCAGATGGCCTTTTGAACCAGACAGAGGAGGGTGTTTGAAGAGCCAGACCACCCTCCGAGCTGCCACCCGGCCCCACCCTTTGCAGCACCTTCTTCTTTGGTTTGAACCCAAACAGGATACCTGTGTTTGTCTGCAAGTGTTTCCCATCCTTCGCTTCAGCCTAAAAGTGTTTCTGTCTGTCTTTCTTGCAGGTGTCAGCTGGTAAAGTGTGTGTGAGTGCGTGTGTGTGGGTGAGTGTGTATGTGCGTGTGAGTTTGCATGCGTGTGTGAGCGCGCACGTGCAGGCACGTGTGTTTTCCCAGCGTAGTCGGTGTTGGAGCGGAGTGTGGCCCAAACACATCAGCGAAACAATGAGCGAGTTGGAACAGTTGCGGCAGGAAGCTGAGCAACTACGCAATCAGATCCGGGTACAGCGATATGCTGTTTGTGCTTTTTTGTTTATACTGTGGTTTTTTTATGTGTGTGTGTTTTGGACGTGTGTGTGTGTACATCACACGTGTGCCTCTCTGTGTTCACTGCATGCTGTGACGCTGTGGTGTGTGTCAGACAGCAACTTGAGTAAATATCAGTTGGTGCTGTGCAATTGTTATTTGATCATTTCTGCGATTGGTAGTGAATCACAGCAGGTTTAAACAGATTTATAAGCCATTTACGTTTGCTACGTGGTGGTCAAATACGCTGAAATTTGCCTGTTTTGTTACGTTGCAGGATGCCAGAAAAGCCTGCAGTGACTCCACTCTGTCACAGGTAAGAGCTGAAGTTTAGTATGTTAGTATCTATAAATAAAATAGGCTTTGATACATTTAGCATGCAGTTCATTGGTAGATTTTTTTGCCACGTGTTACTTGTGAATAATGTGTGAAAAATTACATAAATTTCATCAATAATATCTCATGTAAATCAGTATAAAAACATTGGATCTCAGTGTGTCAGTATTTACACATGCTGTCAGTGAATCCATATAAATATTCCACAGACGTGCAGCAGCATAAGCATGACTAATGTTCGTCCCGGTGCCTCGTTGAGAGATAATGGCCTGTTTTTGCAGCCGCTGCTAGTGTCCATTGATGAGTGTGTGTCAGCCTTCTAGTGTAACCGCTGACACTTCTTCCTGTGTTTTGGCAGATCACAGCTGGTCTGGACTCAGTGGGCCGGATACAGATGCGGACGCGACGCACTCTCAGGGGCCACCTGGCCAAGATCTATGCAATGCACTGGGGGAGTGACTCCAGGTAGTGTACTTATTATACATACAACAGAATTATTAACTGCAACCAGGATGTGAAATACACTTGAGCAGTTTTTATCTTCTGCTCTTTCATTGAGCGTTTGCTTACTACGGCTGTTTTGTTTTTGTTGTATTTGTAATTTGATAAACCAGAGCACTCATACGTTAATCACTCAGCTTTTTTCATAAGTTATAGGACTGCTGGAAGATTCCAAAGCAGTGAATGTTGGACTTGTATTCACTGAGATCCTGATTCGTGTGATAACTTGATGCATTTTTTTCTGAATTGGCAGTAGTTGATTTGTTTTGTCTTTAGCTGGCTGTGTGGTGGCACTTTCTGGTGCTTGAACTGAATTTGAGTTCTGGTTGGTCAGTAACAGAATGACAACTTGTCAGACTACATGGAGTGTGCCAGTGCAGGCTGATGGTCTGCTTTTTATTGAAATCAAATATGAACACACCTTCAGAAAGCAGTCATAACCATAAAATCCTCAGTTACATCCTGGATTAATCTCTGTGTCAGAGGATGCTTCATTTATATGACATTTATTAGTGGTTAACAGTTTGTAGACCACCACAAGTGGGTTAAAAATATCAAGGTGAAAGTGTGCTGCATAGCAAAAGTTAATTTACAGTCGTGAGGTTCACAACATCTTTTATTTATTGCTGTGAAAAATGCTATCTTTTGTGTGTGTGTGTGTGTGTGTGTGTGTGTGTGTTAGGGAGAGATAGAGAAAGACAGAGCAGAGACCAGAAGTTGATTTAT
>VUQG01000044.1:2988-14364 GCA_015106755.1 Etia nguti
GACAGATAAATCGGCAGCTTTGCTTTCACGCTCCCCTCTCTTTGCACAGAGAGGCAGATTGGTATGACGCTGGTCCAGTCCATCTGCCAGTCTCCTGCTCCCTCCTTCCCTCTCTTTTAAACAAAAACCCCAAGATACTTGGACTCGTCCACTTGGGCCAACAAGTGGGAACTCCAGCTTTTTCTAACCGACAACCAAGGCCTCAGATTTGGAGGTGCTCTTATAAAACTGCTTCAGTGGAAGCTGGCGGTCGAGGCTCGATGAAGCCAGGTAGACCAATTTTTCTGGAAAAAAAAGCAGAGACAAGTTTGATTGCACTGTTTTTGTGTGTGAACATTTTTAAACGGAATGTAAAAAGTCTTGCATTTGATTTGGTGAACTGATAGCAAATCTGAGTATTGTTGCGGATTTAGGCATGACTGTACTTAGTACATTACTCATCATTAATCCATTTATAGGTGACATGACGGTGCTTGCGATTGGTGATATCACAGAGAAGCTTTTGAAGTGAATCACTCCCAGACTGTTTCTGCGGCATTCATAACACCTGCTGAAGCAAGTTAAGGCTCTTGTTGGTATATAAGCCACAAGACTTTCGCAACAGCTCGCTGAGTCATTTCACTATTACTAAAGTAATTAAAAATCTAATAGAAAACACAAGGAAAGCAGCTAATTAATTTTAAAATTAAATACTTCTGTTTTTCTTTCCTTAAAGGCTGTTCTCACACTGGTATAATGTTTTTTATTTAATACAATAAATCAGAGTGCTTAAATGCTTAGTTGTGACAGCAAATTCTTGTTGATTAAAATAGTTCACCTTTATATAAGAAAAATATTAGCACAAAGAAGTTTATTGACTACTGTTACACGGGGTTTCAGTGTTTTAGGATCTAGGTGACTAGTAGTTGGTCCAACCACACTGACTGACAAAAAAAGAGTCCATGAAGTATGAGGCTCTTTTTAGCTTAGGTGTTGATCGTTCATCAGTTCTTATGGAAGTCTCTGCCCTCGCCCCGTCAGGGATCTGAAGACATTGCTGCTCAACGTCTCGGAGCAGATGCTGCTGTTGCTGCTCATCCTTTGTGCAGTACTGCTATAGTCATCGTCAGTGGCCTGATCGCTGCTGCTGGATGAAGACATTAGCTTGGCACAGTTTGCTTTTCCCTGTCAGGCTTTACCCTTTAAGTGACAGTTTGCAATGATGAAGGAGTGTCCTGCTTTCTCTGGTAGTCCTTTGCTGACATTGACAGTGAAACAAACCGCCCTGGCTCACATTGGATGTTAAGGAATTCACAACCGTATCAACGTTGTTAATATCAAACATGTTATTCAGGTATATCTGAAGCATCTCTTCCTTTTTTTTATCAGAGGCACAGGTTGGTTATTTCTTCCTTTTAGGATTGTCCTGATTGTGCCGTTTTCCTTTCAGGCCTCCCAGTAACATTTCTTTCTTTAGTCTGGACTCTCACCTTCTCCCAGATGTGATTACCTAGTTTGATTCAAGTATGTAGATGCTTTTAACTGACTCCTGCCAATGTGACTTCCTGTAGGCACTACTACATGGTGAGCCATGTTGGTGTTTGTCAAAAAAATGAGAGTGACACAAGGAGAAGTTGGTAAACTTATAGAGGGGAAGTTGGGAACAGCAGATAAACTGACGGAAATCAGGCTCATAATGAATGAACTGACACATTATTAAAATTTAAATAATAATGCAGTGTCTGCTTTTTGCCTTGTCGAACCAATTGGCCGAACCAATTCTTGAACGCTTCAACGGCACCCTCGAACTTCTTTCCTTCTTCCGTGTGTGTGACTTTTAATAGAAGTAGTTTGACATGTGTGGCTCATTCAGGGTGTGCGCTTATCGGCCTGAAGCTGTTGATGGAGATGCCTGTGATGCATACCAGCTTTCTGTGCTCTGTGCACAGTTTGATAAATGTTATTGGATCCAGGAGACTGACAAATATAAGCTCCTTATCTGGATTTCTTATCTTTTTGTTGACGACATGCCTTAGATAGGGAGAAATCCAGATGTGCTTGCACGCAGATGACCAGAAAATCAGGATTTTTTTAATGATCCATCAGGACGACCATATTGCTGTTTTAAAATCAGTGATTGTAAACTGAATGAAAAAACCGCAAAAATGATGACTTCATAAAGTGAGACCCTGACCCTGAAGCTGTTTGTTAGAATAGCACATGCTTTGAAGAACACACATCCTGTTGCTACTTATCCAGAGGCCTGAATCTTCCTGTGATTTGCTAATCAGGTAATTACTTCAGTTTCCTTCCCCTTTGTGTGTTTGACTCTTTGATCTCTTTTTGTTTTACAGTCTCCTCTTTACCTCTCCTCCTGTAAAACCTTTTAAATGCCTCCGGGTCACTTACCTCTCTTTTCTTTGTGTCGGACCACTAATAAATATCATATCAAGCTCTAAAGTCGCTTTCTCCAAAACTGTGTTTTAACATCTGCTATTTGAATTGATTTCTCGTCCAGTTAAACGTCATTTTGTTGCCAACTTAGTCACACATCTGTGAAATCTTAGGGGTGCGTGTGTGTGTTTGCCCTGCAGTCACAATAGAAAGATGTTCACAAAAATAAGATGAAATATTAAGGGTTGACATTGTGAACTATCGAACCACTGTTCCTGTGTTTGGAGTCTTATTGCAGAGCAGCTTTGTTTGTACTTGCCTCGTTTCTTCCTGTTGGTGCAAACAAAGCTTCCACTGCATGAATAATGGAGCACAAGCTACAGAGTCACTGTTTAATGTGACATTTTATTCCTATTGCACTTGAGTGAAGACTGGTCGATAAATGCGATTCAAATTAAAGTTTAAAGCCTGACAGCGTTCTCAAATCTACATGTTTCTGTTTTCACAGGTAGGAGAGAATTTGTCCAGAGGCTTAAACTCGAAGCAACACTGAACATACACGATGGCTGCGTAAGTGTCCCACATTTTTATCCGTCTCTTCGTGTTTATTGGTTGAAGTCCTCTCCCTGCCAAACACACATCACGTCACTTTTTCTCAGCTTGCCGGTGGAGCCTTGAACAGATCAGATCAGGTCAGGTGGTTAATTCCTCTGAGAAACCTGAAGCTGACATAACAGTCACACGTCCTGTCACACTACCGGGCAGGACATCAGCCTGTCCAAGACACCACAAAAAGCACTGCATGCAGC
Source organism: Etia nguti (assembly GCA_015106755.1). Lineage (NCBI taxonomy): Eukaryota > Metazoa > Chordata > Actinopteri > Cichliformes > Cichlidae > Etia > Etia nguti. The sequence continues at coordinate 6,171 of VUQG01000044.1, forward strand.
AGGTCTCAGGAGAGCTGCATTAAAGTGCAGCTTTTAGCCACAATGATTGAGATATCGGTCTGAGATATTATTGTTGCATTTTCTGAATATGTTAGCTATTTAACTAAACGCAAACTAAGAGCTTCTGTATTAACACGGTGTATGTTTTGTGTTTTTCTTGGACTCTACAAGACTTGTATGATTCATTTCAAAATCATCTTTATTTAGTTATACTGGGCCTTCAGCCACATTCTGAAATGAGCCATTTTAGCTCCTTTACTGATTGACTGCTTCTTATAAACAGATGACTTGAACAAGTGGCAGGCGCTGTTGTGCTCACAGTCAGAGTCTATGAGGGATATCAGATATCTTGACATCAAAACATCCAAGAGTGGAAAAAACAGTCTGAAACACAGCATTCAGAGCAGCCTAAAACCTCAGCTGTAAACTCATAGGAATTAGTTGTATATACACTGACCTCACTATTTAAGGCTTTGGCTATGGCCAATATGAACATCCACCTTTTTAACAATGTATATGTGACAGAAAACGATAAGTGTAACAGGTCCACTTTAAGTTATTAATCAGATAAAGACTTTCTTTTTGCACCATCTAAAATGTGTCAATTTAGCTGATTTTAGCATCAGAAGAGTAATATTAGTGAATATGAATTATTGTGAATACTTTGATTGCTTTATTATAGAAATTTTAAGCTCTTCCAGGGGGGACGGGAGTTACAGAAGTTTTTCAGTGCATATCTTGAGACGCCTGACCTGTTCTGACTCTGCACTGTACCACACTACACGAGATCCTAACCCTGACCTGTGTTTAAAAATGCCATCATAATAAATAAATAACACCATTTCCTGCCTCATCTGTCACCATCTCTTAATCTTTCATTAGGTGAGGAAGGACCTCACCTACACTCCACCACAAATGTAACTATAGATGATGTGCAGCATCTCAGAAACTGAGTCAAACATGTTAAAAACCTGATTCAGACGTGAGGTCTGCATGTAGGAATACACACAGTGTAATGTCTCTGGGAACAGCAGCGGCAGTCTGTCACGATGAGGCGCTGACGGACGCCGCAGGTGTTAATGAAATATTGATCCACAGAGTGACAGCAGACACTGACCTGATGCACCACTCTTCTTTTGATGTTCCTTAGATCCACAGTTAGCTGATTTTCTAGCCTTATTTTGGTGGTTATTTCAGTTGATCGAACTGTTAATGAACCTAATTTGAATTGGACAATGAAATCCATATTTTCTTGTTGATTGAAGCAAAGGGATTCGCGTGTGTGTGAAGCAGAAGGAAACCTCTTTATCATGAATCACCTTTAGAGGCGAGATGGAGCCATGTGTTTTTCTTTGTTGTCGATGCTTGACAAGCACAGAAAAGAGAATAATATAAATGTAATTCTGTGCAGGGACATGCCGCGTCTTCTTATTTGCTTCTCTGATAGTAATTCACATTCATCATGCAGAATCCTCTCTCACGTGTCCATATTTCGGGACTGGACTGTGTTACTTTATTTATTTTTTTAACTATTTGCTTTACATCAATCTCGTATTACATAAAATGAAGAAATTTAGCAAGACGTCACATTTGTGAAGCTGGAATGAGATTAGATTAGATTAGATAAAACTTTATTAATCCCTCGGGTGGGTTCCTCCGGGAAATTCGGTAAATTCGGAATGAATGGATGTGTGAAATTTAACTTGCGTTTGTCAGTGTAAATCAGCATGTAATCGCTCTCTCTTATCTCTCCTCAGGTCAACACTATATCGTGGAACGACACGGGCGAATACATCCTGTCAGGGTCGGACGATACCTTCCTGGTTATCACCAACCCTTACAACAAAAAGGTTGTAATCAAATGTGTCTGACATTGTTTATGGAGGAACACCAAACTGATCATTTTCAACAGTTATTCTTTGCATAAATGGTAAATTAGACATAAAACAGGACAAAAAGCTTGAATTAGCAGAGCACAGTTGAAATACTAAACTAAAGGAATTATTTAATGGATGGATGTTCCACAACTGTTTTTGGGAGGGATGTCTACCCACTAAAGGTTTGCTTCGCTGGGACAAAAATAACCCACAATATTCTGGATCTGTGTAATCTGCCCACATTGTGGTGAAATGTGGTGAATTAGAGGGCAGTGCTAGTCTATGAAACTGGGAATTTTTCCAGCAGGAATTTGTATGTTTTGTTAATTTAACTGTTATCAAATAAAGAGGTAGGAGATCTCCTGATCTGTGTATAAAGAGACTAGTTAGGTTCATCTAAATTAAGAATAGAATAGAATAGAATAATCCTTTAATCGTCCCACAAGGGGAAATTTGGGTACTTTTATAAGCCACTTATAAAAGTGGTAAGAGAACTTTCTGTGGTTCCTTTTGGTTTTTCTTTCTCTTTGACACATTTTGACTTTCAAATGATGTCATATGAGGGGAAAAGAAAAAACAAAACAAAATGTCAAACCTAGCAGCAGCGTCGCATTTTGTGGCTAACCGCTAAATAATCCCAGTGTGCCTTCCTGTCTTTGTGTAGTTCATGGTGGGCTTCTTTGTCTTTCTTTTAATTTCTTCATGGAAACAAGGACTTGAACTTTTTTTAGGCAGCATGCCAAACTAAAGTAACTGCAGGATGGAAATATATATCTGGTCTATTGCTATTAATTAAATATGATGTATGTTTTGATGTAGTGCAATAAAATAAAAAGCTACAACCATCTGCCAATTGAATATGAAAAATGTCTGTAATTCCTAAATGCAATACTTTTGTTAATCACCTTGAATTCAGTCACATCTTTATTTATTTGAAGCTCCACTGTGGCAGTGTGCAGAAACAAAACAGCAAAAATGGGATCTGTTCAAATATTTAGGGACCTGACTTCAGCTTAGGTTAAAACAAAGATTGGAAACGGTGAGAAAAAGGATGGCATTTCTCTCAGAGTCCACTTGCCAACATCTCTAAATAATACAAATTAACACATTGGTGTCTAAAATTGTGTAAATGTGTGCAAAAAAACAAGATGTCAACATTTTATACCCTTTTATCTGCTGATTTGCTGCCTTTGGTCCAGCATCCTCTCTGATGCAGCTGTCATCATGCATTTCTTCTTCTCTGCTTCAGGTTAAGAAGTCTATACGTTCAGGTCATCGGGCAAATATCTTCAGTGCGAAGTTCATGCCCCACACCAATGATCAGGAAATTGTCTCCTGCTCCGGAGATGGCATCATCTACTACACGCACACTGAGAAGAGTCCCGAGTACAACAGACAGTGTCAGTTCACCTGCCATTACGGAACCGCTTATGAGGTGCTGATTCACAGAAGCTAATTAAAAGTGTTTCTCTCTTACTCCTTACCTTCCTGTCTTCTAAGCTTCGCTTTGTTTCGTCAGATTATGACGGTACCGAACGACCCCTACACGTTCCTGTCCTGCGGGGAGGACGGCACGGTGCGATGGTTTGACCTTCGCATGAAAACTAGCTGCACTAAAGAAGACTGCAAAGATGTACGGGTGACATCTGTGATGTTTGTCTTTTTTCTGTCTGTGATTCATCATCAGTCAGGGTCAGGATCAATGTGTTTGTAGTTTTGGGGAGGGATCGATTGAAGAACCATCATTTTGTTATGGAAACCCTGGCAGGTGCCCTTAAAACCAGATTAAAACAGAGAGGTGAACGAGCTTTTGCAGCAACACTATCAGATCTATGGATTAATCGACTTCTATGTATCTGCACAGCTCGGACGACACACATATTTAAGTCTTTATTAAAAACACATTTATTCTCTTTGGATTTTGGCTCCAGTGTGACATCCTTTAAAATGTTTTTATTATATTTTAATATCGTGTATTGCGCTTATTTTTTTCTGGATTTTAGTGTAGCTTTTCCTGGGGCTATATAAGTTTATTGTACTGTTGTTTTAATTGGGTTATATAAGTAACCTTTATATAGCACATTTAAGGACCTTGACCTTGAGTTTTCCACAGTGTTTAGTGTATAAGAGTTTGTGGATATGTCTTTTTTTTTTTTTTCTTTCCAAGAATAGCTCCCTGGACTTTATCCATACAGGACTGACGATAGACCCTCTCCCTTTCTTACTTCACTGCTTTCTTCACAAACAGCCTTTGGTCTCCTCCAGGAACCAGTTTCTTTGGCTTTAAACCAGCCTGCTTTAGTTGATAAATGAGTGTGTGTGTGTGTGTGTGAGAGAAACCATGTCCTCCTAGATTATGTTGCATCTTCTTGTATTTCGTGCTCCAGATGAGAACCTGTTACCCTAAAACTGTCAGAAGAGTTTTACCAGCTGGTATCACCGGCCCCTCTGCCTCCCCATCATCAACCTGCAGTAGTCAGACCTGGTAGTGCAGTTGCTCCACTCAGTTGCCACTTTATTAGGTGCACCTTGTTAAAACTACTTCAGAGTGATACAGCAGTTTGGCATTTGACAGCAAATTTCTTTAGTCTGGCCATGTTAATGTGGTCTGATAAAGTCTCATAAAGCAACAGAAACACCTCTCTGACTTCTAAAACTGTACCTCTCAAAATGATTACAGTTGAATCAACACAGGATTTATTGCAGGCATCAGTTTTACATTAGTTTACATCATTTTTAAAAAAAAATTTGATTCTCAATCTGTGATATCTACCATTACTGAGCAGAAGTGACTTCCAGACCTCATTGTGCTCTTTCATTTCAGGACATCCTGATAAACTGCAGAAGAGCAGCGACCTCCATATCAATTTCTCCGCTGGTGCCATACTACCTGGCCGTGGGCTGCTCCGACAGCTCGGTGCGAATCTACGACAGACGCATGCTGGGCACAAGAGCGACGGGTAAGCATCCCTGCACGGTGCACTTAGCCACTCTACACGTCACAAATTTGTTATCCTCGTGTTGATGTGTACGTAAATGCAGCCTGTGGCGGAGAGAAATTATACTTACAATGTCCATTTTTGCTTTGAATGTTCGAGCAGTTTCCCGTTTACGTGACGGTAGCTGGGGGAGGATCTCTCTTTGAGTTTTTGGTCCCAGCCTGCTGTGCTGTGCCTGGTCTCCTGTTGGACATTTCTATTTTTAGATACTTTCACGAGTATTTTTACTTCTTCCTGTGTGTTTTAAATCCTCCTGACAACTGCTTATAAAATGTATTTATGGAGCGTTGTTCCTACACAGAATGCAAGTCAGTGTTTTTATTCAGAGACTTTTAAAAAGACTGTTTAAACAGTAGGTAAGGTGAGGCATGCCAACAAGTTTGGTTTTTTAAACTTTATTCATAGTTTTTCTAAACAAAACACTTAAATGCTCCCTATCGCTATCCCCCTGAGATTACAAATGTGATGAAGAAAGAAAAAGAATAACACTGATTTAATAAATCAAGGCAGCTATTAATCAGATAAACACGGCACATGCGTATTAAGAAAAAAGTATAGACCTTTCTCCTTAACTGAACAATAAGTTTATGTGTTTATACACTAACAATACCAGCAGTAGCTTCATTATCATAGTGACCAGGTTGCTCTGAATTTTTCCATAGAATTTCTTTGAAGAAACCAGTTATTAAAAGATGGAGATTTGTCTGATTAATTATTGAATAAGTCTATGGGCCATTTCTCGGCAGTGTTGCTACACTTCTACCGGGAGTTCAGTGTTTAGATAATGAGGGTGGATTATTACTCTGGATCCTACTGTAAAGTTTAGATGCGTTGCTGTTTGTGCCGGGGTCTAAATCTAGTATATCATTAATAATATTATTGGCTGGCAAATATGGGAGGCTAAAATGTTTAATAAGAAAATTCAGATTTATGAGCATATGAAAAACTTTTATCTGGACTGGTTTAACTTTTGTGTAATGCCTGAAATAACAAGTGTTCCTTAGAACACAAATACAAATAAATAAATAAATCCAGACCATTTTTGCGGCAAGTTTGAAAACTACGCCAGCTTGAGACAACGAAAGACGAGCTGAAAAGACAGCTGTTCACCACAGGAGAAACGAATCATAGCTGATTGATGCGAATATGTTTTCTAAACTGTAACCAGATTTTTTAAGGAGGATTGTACAACAAGGTTAAGGATATGAAGTTGTTTTCCTATGGCCTTTGTTGATCTCATTAAAAAAAAAAAAATAAATAAAAGATTTTCACCTCAGGCAGAAGTCCAGTCTGTTAATTTGGCTATACTTGCTACCCAATAGACTTGGGTACCTCTAGACACAGGGCTGGCTAAGAAAACAAGCTTAGTTTTAAAAAGGTACAAAAAGCAGGGTAAACCTTTCATCTTGATTATAGTCACTCCTCCAGCTGGAGAAATGGGCAGTAAAGCTCAGCGTGCCAGCTCTTGTTTTGTAACAAAGTTTTAAAATGATGTTTTTAGAAATCCTTTTAAAAACACATGAGTTTGATTCTCAAGTAGGTAAGTTGTGTGGCTTGACTGAAAGGGAAAGGATTAAAATCCGACCCAAATTCCAACTGACTGACAGGATGTGTATCTAATCACATCAGTAACCCATTCCTCGGCTCTTAATGCAGTGGCTATGGATTCTATAGTGGAATAGTGAAAGACAGCAACGCTGCCAAGTATCGCAGTATAGTGGGAAACAGCCTGATACCTCGGAGTTGGTGTGCATTGAAGCCAGTGGTGAAGACTAGATTGTTCTGACCCAGGTCAAAAATGTTGAACTAAACCAAACTTTTTTTTCAGCACAGTAAACAGACATTCCTATTCAAGCCATTCAAATTCCTTTGACATATCATTTATATCAAATCCACCGAATAGTCAGGGCCAAATCCACAAATACAATTAAGAATCCTGTTCACCGAGTCATTGACTAAGTCACACACTCTCCCTCATTTTTTAGGTAATTACATGGGCAGGGGAACCACGGGCATGTGTGTTCGGTTTGTTCCCGCTCACCTGTCCAACAAATCGTGCAGAGTGACCTCTCTCTGCTACAGCGAGGATGGTCAGGAGGTGCTGGTCAGCTACTCCTCCGATTACATTTACCTGTTCAATCCCAAAGATGATCAGGCTCGAGAGCTCAAGGGCCCATCAGAGGAGAGGAGAGAGGAGGTGAGATCCCGATGGGAACTTTTCTTATGTCATTCTTTTCTCCCAAACTGTGGCTTTTAAAGGTTTATATTGTTTCAGACACTGTGCTGTCATTTAGACAGTTTTCCATTATTCCAAGTGTGTAATAATTGATCTACAAAATAAAAATATGCCTTATCTCTCAGTCTAAGACAGAATCCAAAAATATTTACTACTTTTTTTTAAAATTGGTAAAATACCCAAAACAATCAAGAGTCTATGTGCTTTCTTGTTAATCAGGTGACTGACTACTGTAGTGTAGACCTCAAGTTAACTTATACAGAGAAGGTTAATGGAGGCCTCACACGTTATGCCTCCTGTTAAGAGTATTAACGGCCTTCTGACTCTATAGAAAATAAACATAATCACGTCTGGCTGAGTGGAGGTGTCCATGCGGCTGATTTTTGGGGGTGAAAAGGATCGATTGTTGTAAACGGAGCTGACCTTGTTGTTGCTCCTCTGGGCCCTGCAGACATCAGTTCTTAATCTGTGGCAGCTGATGCAGTGCAAGGAGGCGAGCAAATGACCCTGAGAAAAACAAAACCAATACAAAGAAGGAAGAAACGCACTGAGGACGGAAACTGCGTCATGAATTACTGCCTGATCTGTTTGGGTCTTAGTTATATTTCCTCTGTTAGTTTTGGGATTCAAACAACTGAACAATCAAGGAAACTGCGTGTTTACGCTCAGTGGTGGTCTTCACGTGTGTCTGAATGTGCTGGATCACGGTGCCACGGCGAGTTCAGCTGTGTCTAGATGCAACCACCACACGCATTCCTTTCCAAATACAGCGAGCGACGCAGGCAGCGTTCCTCAAACCACCAAAATAGTTCAGGCTGATTTGGGGGGGAGAGGAGCAATGTTCCTTACCCCTCCGTTTTCCTCTACCTGTGACCTTGTTTGTTTAATCCCTTTATCTGATTTATTCAACTGTCTTTCAGCTTCTGCTCCTTTTCACCACCTGTCCACACATTTCCTGACTGAAGCGGTGGATAGTCCCTGCTCTAAGAACCTCTTTTTCCTATTTCTGGCTCTCAGCCTGTTGCACTGCAGAGAGAGCCAGGGGGACTGGAAAGTGGCAGGCAACCTCAGTCATGCTGCCA
>VUQG01000045.1:0-15472 GCA_015106755.1 Etia nguti
TGTCGGGGGACCCGATCCTTGGGGTGGACCAATTTTTGGCGCAGCGTGTTTTGGGGTTTAAAAGCCACAGAGACCCGATGTTTTGAAAAAATGCGTCTCAACTGCTCCGATACTCCTGACACATATGGGATCACTACAGGTTTTCGCTTGGGCAGCGGTTGTCCTTCTCTCCTGGATCGGCTGGAGCTTTCTTTAGGTGCCTTTCCAGCTTTGACAAACGTCCAGCTGGGATAACCACATTTACTCAGGATAGGGTCAGAGGTCCAGTCGATACTTTCGTACTTTCTCTAACGCTACTAACTCTTTCACCCATAAAACAGACATTTGACAACCTCCGCTGTACCATTGATGATGAGTTTTGACACCTCAATATATCAATAAAGCTTTGGTTTGACAACCATTAGAATAGTTTGTGGGGTTTTCCAAGGGCAGCTGCTTAGGCAAAGACCACCCTCGCTAACATCTGATGCACGCCCAGTCATTTTGTCCCAATAGCCTGAAATATGAAACAAACTGCTCAGTTCAGAAAAGAGTTTTAAGGGTTACTCTAGGCTTCAATCGGACTTTCAGCCAAACTCATAAAGAACTCTCTTCAGGCACATTAACGAGGAGTTCTGTAAAAGATGATCTCGCCCACAATGAGATCTGATCTCATCTTCAAGGAATCGGTCCAGGATTACAGAAGACACTGAGGTAACCTTAGCTCTGTCCAAATATCAAACAGATTTGCTTTGTAGCTCGTGAACATTACAGGCTCTAATTGAATGACTAACCATCTTGTGTGCTATCCTTTGTTCCTACTGGTGGTTCCTTCAATCGCTCACCTCAAAGTTGGGATTAGTTTACTTAGGCTGAATAACAGTTGATACTGCAGATGATAAGATTCCATGTTCTTTTCCTTAAATCTACAGAAGAACTGTAATAAATTCTCCAGGTTTTCAAGAACGTGCTTCCAAACTACCTCAAAATTCTCAGCTAACCACTGCTGTATGAAAGGCAAAGAGGGCTCATTCCACGATAATGAGATTTTTCTTAACTTCATGAGGTTAATGATATATATGACCTAGTAATGACATTACTTTCTTCATTTTACTTTTACCACCTAACACACTGCTACAGCATGTCTGTGTTAGATGAAACAAAGTAAAATGTGATTGCATATGTAAAAATTTCATCAGTAACTTGGTCTATGAAACTGAAAACGCTGACTTTTGTCTCGGTGTGGTTCAAACTCCCCAAAATATTTGACATTTTCCATTTTATTTCCCAACATTGCTTGTCTTTACCAAATGGTTGCATATCATTTCATAATTAACTTATTAAATTAAGTTGCGTGACTGCTTTCACAACTTTAAGCCTTCTACAAGTGAGACTTTTGATGCAAGTTTACTTTGGCTGGCTAAATTTTCTGGAAGACAAAGCTCTAAATGACGCAAGCAAGAAAACAAACAGGCAGACCATGTGAGGTCAGTACTGAAGTCTGTCATGTCAAATAACAAGCATGGTTCAGTAGGAGCTCATTGCTTAACAGCAAGAAACAGATTAAGAACATCTTCACAGACTGTTTAGTTTTTAGTGTGCATTGCAACAATGCTGCTTGGATGTTCCTGGTGAAATTAGCACCTTCATTTTCGGGGGATTTCCATCAATTTCTTAATGCTTGTGAGAAAACTGGTACCCACACATAGAAACATACACACACAGGGCCGTATTTAATAACCCACTAACCCATCCGTGGCCATTTGATGAGAGCTGTGACATTTCTCCAGATGGATGGGATTTCTGGGTCAGTTAGCGCCCAGCTGCGTACTGGGGCGCTGGGCTCTTCCTTTGCAGATATTCTGGGGGAGCATGACCAGTCTTGTGAACAGAGATTAGAGATTCAGCGAGACGGGTGGCTGTTAACGGCTGTGGGCTAAACACACACACACATATTAATGAGAGTTGTGTGACAAGAAAGCCATGCAGTTCAGCTTTTGGATGGATGAACAAGGGAGGAGCACAAGTAATTTTGATTTAGCCTTTTAATGACAACGTATTTTGATTTGCAGGCTCGTGATAAATGAGTTTAAGTTTGATATTTTAGTTTGGTTTTCTTTTAAAATAATTTGCACCAAAGATTTTTAATTCACACAAAGAAAATTAATTACATTTTTTAATGTTTTTGCATGCCAATTTTAAATTTCAACAGAAATGTAGAAAAACTGATGACAAATTCAAAGTATCAGAAAGACTAATTCTAAAGTGGAAAAGTTGTTAATTTCTTTATTTAACTAGATAAAGGATTAAGAAAAACTCCTATATAATACCAACCTGACCGTATAAACAATAGAGGTTAGACCACAGCCAGAAACACAGAAACATCCCTAGAATATCAATAAGTTATTTATTTAAGTGGTCTTAAGCAATAGTTCTCCAGGCTTTGTTCTTTGGAAATTGGCTGCTTTACATTCATTTTCAGTCAGTACTTAACCCTGACCATTTTCAGAGAAATGGTTTTTGTTTGTTAGGCCACTTAACACTGACCTATGAATGATTCGAGCATAAATCAGAAGAAGATGGGCCTCCAGTGCTGAGAAGAGGAATTTGGGTATTTTATTAGCACAAAGCACATCATCACAGTATATGGATCCAGCTTGCTAACAAATTTTGACAGCTTCATCAAGTTGCTTCTTAGCATAACAAACAGCAGACAATGCACTTCACCAACCATACAAGCAAACTGCATACGAATGCAGGTCATTAATTAGACTTTAGACTAAAACTATGAGTTAGACTATTAAAATTTTACTACTTTTGTTAACAAAATGAACTTGGAGTGTACCGTGAGGTGTCACGGTGTGTTATGAAGCAGGGACACTGAGTGCGTGCTTGTTCAAAGGCTGGTGGTGTGACCAGAGGGAGGATCACAGTCTTCCACGCCACTAATCACACAAATGGGGAGGATCACAAGCTATTAACCCCATCTACACAAACAGATCAGTCATAAGTCTGAAAGATCAAAGAGTTAACAGCAACACACACTCAAAGCCAGACCTTGTGGCGACAAAGTCACGCTCGTTCTCTAAAATAAACTCTAGATAATTTTTATCCCATGCACACTTTGGTACTTAAATTACACGATTTGACATGATGCTTAAATTACATTTCTCTCCTCACAGTCATTTCTTACGTGACGCCTGACTCTCCTGTATGATGGTGCAGCTCAAGCAGTGAAAATGCTCTTTCACCTCCAAAAGAAGAGATCTCACTGAGATCTAAAAGGTTACAGTGCAAATAAAATAAAGTCAAATCTCCAAGCCAGAAAAATCTCTGCATAGAGAATAGATTATACCAAACTCTGCTGCACAATGTGTCATTACATCAGCTCTGAAGTCAACTATGGTCTGTTAGAAGAAAGAAAGTATACTGAAAAAAAACACAAACAAGTGAAAGGTAGCCGAACTAATTGCAGGCTTTGATGCATCCAACTTCACAGGACGTAATTAGGGAAAAGTTGTCTAAACACTTTTTTTGTTCTCTTCTTTGAACTCCAGCACAGCACAACTCTTTATACCACAGAAATAATGCAATGAATGTCTTTGAAAGTAAACTAAACAAACAGAGGAACCTTGATTGGATGAAACTAACAAAACTCATAAATGAAGGCTCAAACTAATAAGAACGCCTGATAAAGAAACCAAAGGCAAACAAAGAAGAAAATATAGAAAAGATTCAAAACCGACATAAAAACAAAAATATTCTTAATGAAAACTGATGTAGATATTTTTCCAATATTAAATATGGACAAAAATCAGTGTTCTTTCACATTTATGCCAGGTGTTTGTGGTCGCCTCTTTCTATAAAGAATTGGCCTTCCCAGATCAGTGGAGAACAACTTGACTAGCCTTGACCCCATCGACCCACCTTTGGCTGGCTTAAACTCCTGAGGTATCCCCGGGGCAAAAATGTCTTGTTGGGCCCATCAATTATACATGTCAGTTTCATCAATTCCCCGCACGCCCAGAAAGTACATGATCTGAAATGATTAAGTCTATCAATAGGTCAGCTGATCGATAGAAAAACTGTACAGGTACAAGCTTCTCAAATGGGATTATGACAGTTTCCCAGGTTTCAGTGACAGCATTGGGATTCTGACTGTTAGAAATACAAATCTGATATTCAAATATGGTAATTTGGAGGACACAGCTGTGACTGCTTTGTCCAGCTGATGATGCAGTTGAGTTTGATTCTTTTGCTTCTCAAGATAGAGCCATGTATCATTAGCTACTCTCATATTTGCAAGGGGTCAATACAGCAAATTACTTGTTTTTTGTGCTTAAGAACACAGTTTATTCATGGATAGAGCCTGGTCAACACGGCATGTAACTAGAAAGTCAAAAATACCCAGATTGAGAGTTTTACAGTTTCACTACTGTTTATGTTTACTGCCACCAATCTGGGGTTGGTAGGCCTGCTACTACTTTCAGAGTAAAAAAGGCGAGTTGAGGGGGCACTTAATCTTGAACACACAATTACCACCAACCATGTAGGGCAATCTTACCATTTTTCTTCTACTAATAGTAAGTCAGGAAGCAGTGGTCTCAATGTAAGCTGTTCTGGGCTCTACCTCAGGTTCTCCTGGGGTATCTGAACAAACGCCCAAAGAACTTAAGCTGTCCTCAGGTTCAGTGATTCTAATCTGTGCTCCTCATCCTGTCTTTAATCTACCCACCCATGCAGAGTAAAGTCACTTCAATCACTTGTATCTGCAGACTCATTCTTCCAGTCACTACCCAGAGCTCCCTTTAAGACATGGTCAGACTGTATACTTCATTGTCTTTCAGGTCATTCACAGACTGGTCCTTGTGTCGGACCTCTAAGTGCAAATCATAAATCTCACAGCAAGACAACAACCAAACAGATAAAATCTTCAACTCAGTTCAGACTCCTTAATCTCCAGCATCACACGCGTCCAACAAGAAAGTGAGGGGATCATCAATTATCACTTCCCCCCCAATCAAACTGGTTCTCTGTGGTGGGGTGGCATAGCAACAGTGGTAACAGTAGCGTGGCTCTTCCCACAGGCATCTGTTAAGTGGAGCTGCTAAAAAAAAAAAAAAAAGAGTGGTAAACATCTTTTCGGGAGGCATGGAAACAAAGTGACCCTTTGGGAAAGCTAAAGTCAAACGAGCTGCTGTTTTCAGAGCAGCCGCATCCACAAACCATTGCTGTGGCCTTTTTGACGAGATACTAATAAATTAAAACCTAAAGAAATTTTAGGCCTCGTCTGAAATCACCTCCTGCTCCCAATATCATAGACAATAAATATTTCACCCATTCATAAATATTTAATTTCATTAATGAAGTTCAAATAAAGTGTTTAAGTCACTTTATCCACCAGTGTGGCTGTGTTTAACCTTTTCTCATAATTCTGGAGAAATAATTGAAAGAAAACAGCAAAGTTGTCCACTGAATCGACTGCTGCATCCTGCACAGACGGGGGATTTACTGACATTTCGTTCGGAAAAACTTTTCTGAATTAGTATGCAGAAATGCCTCAACTTTATCTGAAGGAAGTGAGCATTTAAAAGTTATAATCCCTCCCTGTGGAACCAGCTTCCCACCGTCAGCAGGAAATCATATCATCTCAGTATTCAAGGACATGCTCGAGACTTTGCTTCCTTTTCTATTTCAGACCTTCATTTTCTCTACTTTACACGCCTGCGGTCTTTTATTCATGGATTTTCAGTTTGGGTTCCACCTGGTGCTCTCAGACATGATCGCAGGTGTGTTTAGCTCATCTTGTTTGGTTCTTCCACTAAAGTCAAGCACTTCAGTCCTGTTTCTTAGGAATAACCTTTTGTTAACATGGTGAAGGTGTAAATGATTTCCTCCAATAGCAGATGGCCTTCTCTTATTCGCTGTCGCTGAGGTTACCTCTTTAACTTGATAGCAGGTTACCTGAGACTTTTCACAGCAATGACTGTAAAGAAATTTTTTTTTAGATTGACACTGAAGTTCTTGTCAAGTTGCTGAACTACATTATAGATAAAAATGTTATACTTTATACTGATCTGGCAGTTTTAGCTATAGGTTACTTTATATGTTAATATTTTTGTGGTAAGGTAAAGTAGCAAAAAAAGGATTCGAGTAGAGGTCAAGACAAAATGATTAGTAACATGAAGCCACTTTCAAGCAAAGTTCCATCATTTTAAATGTGAGAATTTGCTGCTTGCTTTCTGCTTATGTGAATAATTAGTTTGTAAAATGTTATATTATTAAAGAATGACTATCAGAAAAAGAGAAGAAGAGATCTTGGTAGATGCAATTTTGTAGCAGATGAGAACATTTCAGGATTTTGCCACGCTTCGTAAACATGTCCCCTAAATTTCACATCAGTGAAGTACGTCAATATCAAAAATCAGCTAACTTCATGATTTCATATTCAACTTTGAATGTACCGTGAGCTTTACCGGGTTACATTATGTAGCACTTCAGGCAGTGTGCAAATCTGTGCGGCAGAGTTTTGATTGGACTAATCAATGCTGCAATTGTGTGATGTTCAATTGCAGTTTATTAACCAGAATGTGTGAAGTACTTGGAAACCATGCTGCTATTTCAGGGTCACAGCTAATGATAACCTTCACTACTTTTCTCTATTAGCTTATTGATTACCTTACTAAGCTATAAAATCAAAATGCCAGCGGGATGACACTGTTTAAATGTCTAATTTTTTAAAAAATAGAATAGGATAGAATAGCCCTTTATTGTCATTGTACATGTATAACGAAGTCAATACTGTATCATGGTTTTGTTTTTTTTGGGTTTTTTTTTAGGTGTGGCAGTTTAATTCTCTGGAAAACGTTCTTTATGCCAGAATGAGTAAATGTGAAAAAAAGCTAAATAATTAATAAATGTAATAAAATAGAAAGCTGCTGTTTAACTTTCCTGACACATCAAAAACAGAAAAAAAACTTTGGTGATGACAGCGTGTAAATTTTAATCACATGTGTTCCCAGAGGAGCTATTTACATTTCGGAGGTATGAAGTTTCTGTGTGACAGCGGCTATTAATCTGAGCTCACTGCACTCGCTTGTGGGGGTCAGAGGTCAAACGGGCCATCAATAAGAGTTGGTGGCTGCGTGTGGCGACAGACTTTTCGGCAGCCCTCCTTTGCCATGGCAACCTTTTACAGCAGCGGGGAGTGGCTCCTGACACCTAGTCAGGCTTTACCATGACAGACAGCGAGCACTTATAAATCACTCCACCCCCAGAGGATCACAATGAGGCCATATGCAATGCTCTCATGAACGACCATCCATATCCCAAAAACACGATACAAGGCATATAACTGCAGCCACTGATACTCCTCTCAGCATTTCCTGTCCATCTTTACACTACCTACTGTCCAAAGATCAATCGAGGACTCCATTAAAACACTCTGCGGTAGTGTCGGAATATCTGCTAAAATTTGAATTTATAAAGCTCACAGT
Source organism: Etia nguti (assembly GCA_015106755.1). NCBI lineage: Eukaryota > Metazoa > Chordata > Actinopteri > Cichliformes > Cichlidae > Etia > Etia nguti. Next base: position 7,476 of record VUQG01000045.1, read on the forward strand.
TTTCAGCTAATTTCCTGAGAGTAGCTCTTAAAATTTCCTTAAAATGAGTTCACATTAAGCTGAAAATTACAAAGATATTTAGAGGACAAAGTCGCCACAGTTTGGCAGAACATTTTGATTATGAAGCACATGTCACTGCTGAAACTAGATTCATAAAGCACTGAAGCTCACTGCTTGCTAATCTGTAAATATCTGCTTAATAATGATCACAAGTTTTGGTTCAATTGCACTTGAAATGCTGCGTTTTATTTTACTGGTTCAACTGACATGATGATCAACATATGAATGTAGCAAAAATTTCAGTGACTCGGATACATTTGTATCCATTTTCTACAAAATTAGAAAATATTTGTATCTACAAAAAAAATATATGAAATCAAACAATCTGTGGCAGTGTTTGCTCACTTAGAATAACAAGTATGCAGTGAAGCATCCTGGTCTTTTCTTTTAAATAATTACAGTTTACGTTTTTTGATGAAATGTGTTTCACCAGAGATGCCCCGATCGACCGGGTAGAGTCTGCAACTGGCTGATTTCAAGAGTTCTTGGCCTGGACGGGTGACCAGACAGTCAGAATTACATATGTTTGTTACTAGAACAAACAAGACAAAACGAGATGAATTAACTATCCATTATTTTGCATATACAACTCCTACAGTCATGTGAAAAAGTTTCCACTGATCTTTGAACTCTGATCAGTTTCCACTGATCTTTGAAAAACTAAGTACAAGCCATGATTCAGCAGTGTGTAGACTCCCCTTTACCTGCAGTAACTTAAATAATTGTTTTCTGTAGAACTTTATTGGTCTGCCACAACACTGCTTCAGCTTATAGACGTTTCTGGATATTTGTTTATGCATAGCTCTCTTAAGGCCCCATTTCATTCGGGTGGAGGTCTGGACACTGCAACACCTTGATTCTTTTTCTTTTCAGCCATTCTATTGTACCTTTGTTGATGAGCTTGGGATCTTTGTCCTGTTGCATGAAGAAATCTAAGCCAAGCTTTGCCTCTCGGAAGACAGTGGCATCGTGTGCACTACTGTACAAACACAACATCCTAACCCTCAAGCAACAACAAGCACAGGCTCAGAATAAAATGAGAGTAGAGCGCATGCTGACCCCAGCCAAGCGGCCAGGATTGATTTTTCAACAGGAAACAAAAGCAGAGATGAGCAGTCAGGTTTGTACCTGTGTCTACAGGAGACTGCGGCCAGAACTGTTTATTTTAGCTGGCTGTCCAACTTTGCATGGAAATGTAATCTAAGGTTTTCTAATGTTTACTGGTAATTATGTGAAAAAATATTTAAAAATTTCTACAGGAGTTAAGTGATATTCTGCAGTTTTTTTTAAAGTAACAAGTAATGTTGGACACCTGCTCAGCCGTGCCTGTAAATCTTCACTTGAGCAATGCTGCAAAAACCTAACTGATGCCTCCAGCTTTATGTTGTGTTCAGGAGTAGTACACAGATGCATGTATCGATGGCATTAGCATCTCCATTCATGCCAATAAATGACTACAATAACTGTCATTTAAATAGGATATGCCTATAGCCTGTTTGTAGGGTGACTTTGTAACATCTGTTCAGAGACTTCACATGACATATTCTGGGCTTTGTCCTGATTTATCCACAAGCTGCAAGCTGTTTACAACTCCACAGGGTGCCTAATAAGGGAATGAATTGTTAATTTAAACAAACTATAAATATTTTTGTAATAATTACAAGACTAACAGTGGAACCCAGAAAAAAAAAAGTGCAAGTTCATTTTCTCAAAAACAAATTCACTCGATTACAGCGAGACGAGTTTATAGTGTGCCATCTGTCTCTGGAAAAAAGCAAAAATCTTTCACTGTAGGCGAGAAGCTCATTTCTTCAAAAGGAACCTTGTGTACGGAACATCCTCTTCTTGTGCTGAATCACATCTCCTCCTCCTCCTCCTGTATTTGTTCTAATCTGCTCTTCAAGTGAGTCTGTAAATCCTCCCTGCCTCCTCACCACCTCTTTTTTCTACCTAATAACTCATTATAATAAAAAACAGGTAAATCTAGTTTCACATAATTATTGTTATACCGCTGCCGCTTGTCCCTTTAACCCCTAAATTATCCCACTGCAACAATATAAAGAGCAAGAAATAACCGCCTCATCTCGTGTCTTTGCCTGGCTTTTTCCTCTGCTTCGTCACCTCTGCTCAACATGCTGCCTACTCAGGTCTTCTCCTCTTTAAGGCATCTTCAAACCCATGGACCTAAAACATGCCACCGTCAACACAGTCACACCAGACCACTGCTGTATGACCCGTGAAGCTGGTGTGATGTTATCATCTGAACATAAGCAGTTTTTTCACACATTAACCTCTCACAGAGTAGCAATATTACACATGGATACTTTTTTGTATCAGGTATTCATGCTTCTGTTAGCTGTGCTACCAACCTGCAAAGGGAAATATGGGCCTGCTCCACTGTGCTCACCAGCTTGCCTCTACCTGCATGTGCCTGATGCGTCTTGCTGAGCCTTCCTCAGCCACGAGGCTTTTTAAATTTTTTTTAGAGCTTTTCAACTGAAAACAGCTGCTTGCCGCTGCAGAACAACAAAATAATGAGCTGAAACTCACTGTAATGCTCGACAAGCTGCAGATCAAGTTTCCTGCTTCTGAGGTACCAACGCATTGTTTTCACACTGTCATTTAAGGGACAGATGTCCGCAGATCAATATGCATGCCGATCCACAGTCCAGCTCCCTTTTCAGTTTTAGACGGAAAACAGCTAACATCATTTATTATATTTTTTTTTCTTAAAGCTGCAGGGAAGCTTGAATCTTCTGCTTTGATATATTCTCCATTATGTGACCTAATATTTCTCCAAATCTATACCAATAGAAGTGAAGAGTGCTAAGTTACATTAACATTAAAAACACAATAAATCCACATGGAAAGCGCACCAGGATACACCAAACGGACACTAAATTGACTCACTCCTCGCTCCATTTTGTTGCAAGCTTTGCTCTAATGTTTCTTTAAAGCACTTAAATGAGTTGTTATTAAGCATAAGCATAACGCATTAATACATCATGATGTAAACTAAGAAGGAGGAGGTCAAGCTACATCATCAACAAGCGGTTTGGGGGTATTTCAATTTGTATTTTTCCTGCAAGCTCTCGAAAAGGTCAGTTTCTTCTCTCTGTGCTCTTTTCAAATAAGAGGTCATAGCTCTTCTGTTTGTCTTTGTAAACTGCAAAATGGCAACACTGCTCGTTTCTTACTGCCTACTTCACCTTAATCGGTCAAGGTCTCAACTGCTGCTTTGCCTCTAACACCATTTCACTTAAACGTCTAGAACGGCTCTGGTAATCAGTACATCCACTTTCACTTTTCAGGTTTGAAAATCATATTATTTTTCGAGTCCCTCAGTCTATTTATCCATTTATCACAATTTCTGCTGCTTCACTGGGACCATATATGCTCACAGGAAACTTCATTAGGTACACCTTGCAGAAGACCACTCCTGTAGCTAAGTACAGGAAACTGAGTCTATACTTAGCACGGGACCAAATCCGGGCAACAGGAAAATGTTTCCCGGTCAGACGAGTGTAAACAACATGAAAGCATGGATCCATCCTGCCTTGTATCAACAGTTGAGGCTGCTGGTGGTCAGTGATGTGTGCGATATTTTTTGGCACACTTACCAACTGAGCATCGGTTAAATGGTAAATGGCCTGTATTTGTATAGCGCTTTACTTAGTCCCTATGGACCCCAAAGCGCTTTACACTACATTCAGTCATCCACCCATTCACACACAAGTGATGGCAAGCTACATTGTAGCCACAGCTGCCCTGGGGCGCACTGACAGAGGCAAGGCTGCCGGACACTGGCGCCACCAGGCCCTCTGACCACCACCAGTAGGCAACGGGTGAAGTGTCTTGCCCAAGGACACAACGACCGAGACTGTTGGAGCCGGGGCTCGAACCGGCAACCTTCCGATTACAAGACGAACTGCCAACTCTTGAGCCACGATTGCCCCAAATGCCTTAATGCACCTTAATTCTCTATGTTATGAAGAATTGAGTTGTTCTAAAGGGAAAAGACTTCACATGTTTCATGTTCAGAGTTGCTCTTCTGCATGCAATGGTTGCAATGTGTGTTTTTTTGTAGATCAAGGCTGGCTTTTCTATACAAGGTCAAACTAGCTGCTTCTCCTTCACCCTTTCTCTCTTTTTCTCAAATTTATTCTGTAGTTTCATACAGACATTCAAAATACAGCACGGCACAAACCCTCATGTTCCATATATTAATCTCGGCCTCCCTTCGCCCTCCTCTGTCTGTCTCACTTTCTATCCCTTCACTAGCTTTCTCCCTCTTGTCTCACCCTCCTCCCCTCCCTCGCTCATCCACTCTGCAGCGACTCTCTGTTAGGCTATCACTCTCTGCCGGGCTTAGCGGCTCGTTTCTAATCAGCTTACTGCCAATGAGACTAAGCTTGAACTGAAAAGGCGATTGAGGGAGGCCGTTTAGCCACTGGCTGACAACTGGCAATAGCTGGAGGGGATGGTGTCTATAAAACTTAGCAAGTAAAAGGAATAAAATATAAAACTGAAAATAATATATCACATTGGGTTTTAAAAGAGCGAGGACCAACTTGCAACTGAAGATAAAGAGGGACAAAAGAAGAAGTACTTCAGTGTTAAAGTGTCCCTTCGTCCTGCGCCGAGGGGGAGAAGTCTTCAGTTGCTAAGCTGTGCCGTGGCCCCGTGAGGCCATGAACTACCACAATAGCATCAACTCTTACAGTGTCAACATTTTCGGTTGCTGGCTGGGCTGTTTTTTCTTTATTCTGTGGCTAAGCTGTGGATAAAAACTGGGATGTTTTCCAAATGGCCCAGTTTTAGAGTTCCCCTCAAAATTCCAGCCCTGGCTGTCCCATTAGTTACAGTGCGAGCCGCGCTGGAGAACAAAGGTTTGGCCGTTGAAAGCTGTTTGGATGGAAGAGGCTGTGCAGGGAAAGCTGCTGTCGCCGCTGTGAGTAGAGCCGGATGTCCAAAATCAAAGGGATGCTCTCATTTCTTCGTGCTTCATTGAGAAATGGGTTTGTCTGAGCGGGGTGTGGGGGTGCAAGGGATTAAATATCTTAACATCTCTCTGCATGAGTGTGGAAGCTAAAGACCTCAGCGTAAATGTATGTGGAATGAGCTTAATTTATCATGCAGCCAGCAGTAAACCCTTTCCACAGGCCTGTTAGCCCCTGGGATGTACTTTCATGTGTGGAATAGCACGTCATGGCATCACTAGCCTGATTATGAGGCAAACTACAATGAGTAATAGAGGGCTCATGATCAGTTTACACTTTTATCTCATCGAGCCATAACATTATGCACGACAACTGCGCAGATATAAACGTCCCATTTGGCTGGAGTGACATTTTCTTCCTTAAATTTAGACGCTGAGCTAAAGCAATTTGTGCATAATCAACTAAACAATATACAGCACATCTTTTAACTTTTAAGCTTTACAAATAAACCGTTCTGCTGTTTTTTCTTCTGACTGAACATAAACCATTTGCATCATATTGATATTTATGTGTGTAATCCCTGATCGTTCTATGACTTGGTATTTCTATTAGCAATACAGATCTACAATGCACCGTCAACAGAAGCACCAGCAACACGTTTTCTTGGGAATGACCTCAATGACTTGTCTTCTGACAGCTCCCTCAGTCTTCAGAATAATTTAAACTCCACTAATTAGATGAGGGAACATTGGTGCAGGTCTCTTTAGAAGTGCTAGAAAGCCCTCAGGTCCTGAAACCGCTCTTGCTTTTTTTTTTTTTTTTTTTTAGTTGTGTGCTTCAGGTTTTCAACTAGAACTGCTCTATATTTTCTTCATCGACCTGTCCCTCTATGCTGACTAGTCTTCATGTCACAGTCAGAAAAACATCTGCACAGCATGATTCTACCACCACCGTGTTTGACTGCAGGGATGGTATTAATGAGGTGATTTTCAGTGCCTAGTTTCTTCTGTACACGCTTTTGGAAATAGTGATTTTCGTCTCCTCAGACCAAAAAATCTTGCATCCTGTGGTCTGAAATTCTTTTGGATGCCTTTTGGTTAACTCCCAGCAAGCAGCCATACGCCTTTTAAACAAGGAAGGCTCTGCTCTTCACCACTCCTCCATAATGGTGTGATTGGTGGAGTGCTCCAACCATGACTGTCCTTCTTTAAAGGTCTCAACTTCAGAAAGCAAAACTGGATCTAATTTACAGTGACCATTGGGTTTATGGTTACTAGTCTGGCAAACAGGCAAACCAGATCTAGGAAAACTGTTGGTTGCTCTGTTTTAGGATTATGCTGGCTGCTGTTAGAGACTTTCAACACTGTAGAGATGTTCTTTTATCCCCAGATCTCACCTTGATACAGTCCTGTCTTACAGCTCTCCTGTTCATGGGCTTTTCACCGATCTATAGCTGTCAGACCCTCATGGAGGCAGGTATGTGCCTTTCCTAATTACATCCACTGAATTTAATTAGAGAACAGGTGCACTCTAATCAAGAAGCAGAAGTAGCTCGAGGACCACTGATATAACAAAGATGCCCTGAGCGTAATTATTTAAACATGGTCTACTACTTCCGCCCAACGGTATATTCCCTTTATTCTATTTTGAAGTCAACAACATGCTTTTTCTTTGTCACTGAAAAGTAATGTGTGCAGTTCAATGAGAAAAAAGCCAAATCGATTTAAAGATGAGTCTGAAGCACACTAAATGTGGAAAACTTAAAAGGCTCTGAAAGAGCAACAATATAAATCTACCAAATGATGCCCTTAATTTTGGAAAAGCCTCAGATTTTGCGTAAACAACCTTTTAATCTCATCAGCAGTATATGCCACCCACATGACATGGCTGCCGGAGAGTCCCTGTGTGTAAATGTGGTAGTAGTGGTGGATGTTGGGTGGACGAGGGTCTGCAAACCTCCACCAGCACCCAATAGTAATTGGTTACAGTTTGCAGGGGGGAGTGCGGGGAGATCAAATGCTTCCAGGGAGGTGCTGCAAACCACAGACAAATTATACACCCTCCCCTAACGCAGCTGGTCACTTAAGTAGGAAAACATCCTCTTCGATCGAGTGTGCTCTGCAGGAAACTATGGAAACTTTACAAATGGTACAGTTCAGCCCGCTCTTTTCCTCTTCTCTGCGGGAGAAGATTTAACTGGAGCTGCTCCTCCTTTGTCAGCGTTTCCTGTTTCTGTTCAGTTCTTTAAATGTACTCTAGATTTTCTCACGACACCTGCTCCAACAAGTCTCAAAACCCAAATTGGAAAGCATTTCCTTCCCCCTTCCCTTTTCTGTCCCTCTCGCATAGCCTCGTAGAAGTGGTGGCAGCGGCAACATCTGGCCAGAAACCTGCTGAGACTTCTAGTTTTTCTCAAGCACTGGCTAAGTCTGTGGGTCAGATTTACATTTCTGGAAAATCAACACAGACCAAAATGGTTGTCCTGGCTGCCCTCTGTATGAGGGGAAAAAAATGCAGTGAGGAATTTATTTTCCTCTGTCTCTTTCTTTTCTTTTTCCCAAAAAAAGCTTTGGAATCAGACAAGCTCTCTAAAAAGAGAAGAGAGGGAAAAAAAACTTTGAATGGGGAAAGAACAGATGAAGGAGCAAAGAAGTGTAAAGAGCGACAGAAGAGGAAAAAAAATATCACTGGAGGGCAATTATCTTGGCTATTTCTGGAAGACTGCTTTTCCATCCTCCAGTCGGGATGGAGGGAACAGGGAGGGTCTGTTTGGCAGCTGGCTGAAAGAGGTGGAGGGCGAAGAGACAGAAGGAGGGAGGGGGAGGGAAGAGAAAGAGGGAGAAGTGAAAGAGTGCATGGTACATTTAAACCTAAAGACTGTCCAGTACACTGAGTACAGCAGGGGCCTGCTGTCCCTGAAGGGCTGAGTTAGTAGGAACACAAAGCAAGAGAAAACAAGTGGGTGGGAGTGAAGAGGGAGGGGTAAGGGGGGGAAAT
>VUQG01000045.1:15517-33953 GCA_015106755.1 Etia nguti
ACGCAAAGACAAGATAACAGCAGGCAAGAAGCCAAGAGAAAAAAAAAGAAGAGAAATCAGGCCCGACACTGCAGAGACAAGAAGTCTGTGGTGGTCATGTGAGCATCTGAATTAGTTTGTAGGCAATCGTTTGAGTAAAATAAAACCAGCACAGGATACTTCAGACTAATGTAAATCTCTGATATCTTGAGCTCACAAAGCTGCTCTGCCCGAAAAAGCTGCTCAAATTTCTGCTTCTCAAGGTCTAAAATATAAACTTTCCTACAGATTAAGTCACTCCAGTAGAGGTGAGAGGGATGATTAAAGAAGGTGCACCAATTTGGGCAATGTTCTGCTGAGAAACCTTGGGTCCTGCCATCCATGTGGATGTTACTTTAACACATCCCACCTATTTAAGCATTGTTGCAGACCTTTGATGGAAACGGTATTCCCTGGTATCTTTCCTGCTGAAAGATACCACAGCCACAAAGGAAAACTGGTTCAGGAATGGTTCGTGGAGCACAACAATGAGTTTGAGGCGTTTATTTGTCGCCCAAAATTCCCCAGATCTCAATCCAATCATGCATCTGTGGGATGTGCTGAACAAACAGGTCCAATCTCAACTTAAAGGACTTAAAGGATCTGTTGTTAACATCTTGGCGTCAGATACCACAGCACACCTTCAGGGGACTAGAGGACTCCATGCCTCAATATGTCAGAGCTATTCTGGCAGAAAAACGGGGACCAACACAATATGAGCCAGGTGGTCATTAAGTTACGCCTGATTGGTGTATGTTTCTTGTGAAATACCAAACCAGAATTCTTCAGGCCTCTAAAGTTTGGAATAAGTAGTTTAGAGGAAAACAAAGTCTGTCAGACTGAGCACCAACAGATAATAATACAAGCATGACAGAAAAAGTGCATCAGTTCATTTGACCTCTAAAAATAAATAAATTAAATAAATCGAGTAAGATGTCAACAGAGCCTCAATACCTACAACTTTCTGTTTACTCAAAGTGGCCTCATCAGACTCGCTCCATCATCGCCCCACTTCCACGTCTCATTTTCATGTCCCGCCATCCAGCTAGTCTGAGTGCAGTGAGGCAAATTTACACATTTTGTAAAGTGCAAACACTTCTGATCAAGAGCGAAGATGAAAGGATAAAAACAAAAAAAAGAGCTGAAAGAAAGACAAAGAACTCGTTAGTGAGTTGCGAGAGCCCAAAGCTAGAGGAGACCTGATGGTGTAGAGTGATTCGACAGGCCTGTAGCTGCTGCTGAGGGCTTTTAACTGCGAGACAATTCAAAAAGTAGGTGAGAGAACAGAGTGCAGGAGGACGAAGGAGAAGCAGGTCGAGAGAGGAGAGAAAAAATGGATAAAAAGGGGGATGAAGTAGACAGAATGTTGGAGAGGCAGAATGAAATGGAGAAGAAAGTAAGAGGAAATGGATGGGAGAGAACCAGAGAGCAATAAGGAGATGCTGAAAGGAGCAGGTGAAGGAGGAGGGAAACAAGAAGGAAGGTAGAAATGGAAAAAGAGGGAGGACAGAGACTGAGAGGCAGCTAGTAAAAGCCTTTTCTTAGAGTAGATGTGATGATGGCAACATTGTGAAGAGAATGGGTCCTTTTTTTGAGACAGAATCAGTGAAACTTTAAGCTAGAGACAAAAGCTGAAGAGTACTGAAACCTACAGAGATAAAATACTGTCATCAGCATACACAAATTTTATTCCATCTCAGCAACAATTAAGACTGATTAACGTCCTGATTGTAGGCAACATCCAAACACAACAGGCTCTTTGCAGACACTTAAAAAAAAAAAAATGTTGGGTACATAAGACACAAGCATATTTAACCAATCGGCATTATTCAGCACTCCAAACCCTAACTTGAGCACTGCAAACTCTCCAGAAACCCAATGACCTGGATTAACGTCACAAATAATTAGCATCCCTGAGCCTGGTCCCTGGGAGAGGGCACTTCCTGTTAAAAGAGTGTTCTTCCTTCACACTGTCACCATGAGCTCGCAGAGAGGGTCTTTACAGAATATAAGTGCCTTGAGAGACCTGCTGTATGAAGTGGCGCTAAATAAATAAATCACATTGGAATAAACTGGCTGAAGTGGCACTAGTCATAGAAGTTCCCAGTGAGGCAGCAGAGCTCATCAAACTCTCATGATTATCTGTTTTGTCTAATTGTTAATTTTTTCAAAAGAGCTTAATCACATTAAAATGCTGTTTACACATGCATGGATGGATGCCCAAAAAGCATTTTAATTATAATTCCTAATAGTAAGCAAAAAATGCACAAGAATAGCAGAGAATCTTTAGTGAACCTGTCACCAATGACAGAGAAAGTGACCTCTGCTCCAGGGCAGGATGCCAGCGCTCATTTCCACCACATTTTGTCTCATTTGGGGACCCTAGAGATGACTCTTTAATCTTTATTTTGGTCTGGGTTCAATAAAACACAATATAACACAATAGAGGTGCATCAAAATACACAAAATATAGCAAAAGAAAGAATTTATGACCAAACTACAAATAATATGTTAAATATTAGCTCGGTATTAGTATCTATGATGCAGTTCATTCATGCCGGTGGATATCAGAGCAGCTAGACAGACCTGCAAAAAGCCACAAATGATGAAAATAACATAACAGCAGAAGGAAATGAGAAAAACTCCAGAATGACACAGAGCAAGAACCTAAATCTGAGAGCAGACCGTTCAGCGGAGCTCTGAGAACAGCCAGGATCATGTAGGAGGAACCAGGAGAGGGAGGGGAGGCCACGGTAGCACAATGCCTCAGTGTAGCCCCTCAGCGCGGCCTCCAAACAGGGCACAATGACTGCACTGTCAGCAGGCCATCTCCTGCACTTTCATAGGTCTCCCTGACACCAGGCCCCTCTCCTTTTTCAATAACCAGCACAACAACCTTTTCACGGGCCGAGCCAACGGTTTGCTCCTCGACCGCCGAGCTGAAAGAGACCATTCTGCGCTCAACGGCCGCTGGCTGAGATTGTTTTTTTGTCTTTGCCATTTTTTTCATTCCACTGCCACGACTAACATGCAATGAGAGAATGGGAGATTATCACCATTTTGCTACTCGCCAGCCCTCGGGGCATTTTCTCGTTCCTAATGACTTATGGATAGAGCTACAGAAAACCGGAAAACCGCGGGGGTTGAAAACATTATTGTGCATTCAAGGCGACAAAGCGCAGAGTTCAGCAATTTCTGCATAAATGGACGGAGCCAGCATCCATTCAGGAAAATAAAAGAAAGAAGCAAAGTGTGGGATGAATGATTCAAACCAGCGATTCTGCATCAATGATTCATTGACAGCACGGGAATGCGTTTTTAAAAATTCAAACAGGTCGAACACTTTAGAAAGAAGGCATCCATTCTTAAACACACAAAGATGGGGCTTGTGCCGGTGAAGCCCTCCTTCAAGGAGATCAAAGCCAAAACATGAAACTGGAGATGGGCTTTCATTCATGGAGCATGTCGGCTTTTCAAGGAAGAGATTTGCCATTCTGGCAGCAGCCATTAGCCAACTGGAGCAGCTCAGATCCAGCACTGTTGCAGCCTACTGCTGTTACTGGTTTGGTGTAATCATAGCTGCTGCTTGCAAACTTCACTCATTGACAAATACTAGGCACGGGGGTCAAATATGGTCAGCAGCAGTGCTGTGCAGTGGATCAAAAACCATGGCTGAATAATTAACTCAGTAATGTGACACATCACAAGCGCACTTATAAATGACAGCTCATTCTACAATGCAAATATTACATTTCATACATTTTACTTAAAAGCAGGTTTTCTTCCATAACTGTGTCAATGTTTTCACTTGCACTCATTCAGTTGGGGATAGTTCAGTTTGTTTGAAGTACGGCCCGGCACAGAAACTAAGGCAGTGCTGTGAATACATTAGCAGCAAACTATAGAAGCTATAGAAATTTGAAATTTTCAAGTTAATAAGTCACAATCTCGAGAAAAGGCGCAAGGCAGCAGTTGTGCAACAGTTTATCATGAGTCCATACCTCTTATACAGTTATCATTGGCTAGAAGGCATTCAAAGCTGAAAAACCTGTGATTTTGCTATTTTTGGTATTGGATTAGTTCAGGTCCAAACTAACATCTTAACACACAAATTGACAAAAAGTGGTACTGTACTGTCACAAAACTCTGTTTTCTGACAGTTAAAAATCAGTGTTTCTACGGTGACCCCGAGAGCTCAAACCCACTGAAACTTAAGGAAACGACACCAAATAGAAAAATGCTGCTAAAGCTCACAGAACACAACCGAAGTCGAATAAAACACAACACGTTTGCTATTAGCTGTTTGCTGTTAGCGTCTTATTTTCTCCCCCAAAACACTTCTGTTGTGTTTTAGGGTTTTTTTGTGTCTGTGTGTTTTTTTCTATTTCTGTAGTGTTTTATTCAGCTTCCATTGTGTTTTGTGTGCTTTTGCAGCGTTTCTCTATTAATGATGTTGCAGTGTGTTTGACCTCTGAGGTCCAACATAGTTTTCAGCAATCACTCTTTGAAAAGAGTGATTGCTGCCTTGGTGTATCATGTCCACAAACCAACAAGCTTTGCTTTTGTTCTCACACATGCTATTTACTACCAACCTAAAGCGTTCCTTCAAACTTTGAGTCATTAGTCATTGTTGGGTAGATGCTGTCTCACGCTTCACTCTGGAGGAGAACTTTCAAAGTTATCTTCAGGTGCGAGCAAGTTTAGTGTTGAGGCACAACAAAAAACTAAACTGATACAAATTATACAACTATTGTTCTTCTGAGATTTTATTAATATGCTATTAAACATGAAAATATAATCCAGGCTTTATATGCACCTTTTAGCTCAATTTAAACTGTTTACCTGACCCAGCACGACTTGACGGTATATGATGCATGGGAATAAATAGAAAAAAATTTCATTTCATTGTTCATTGTATCTGAAGACCCAATTAAAAAAACCTGTTTTCATTTCATCGTTCAGGCTCTGGAGTCCTTGAGCATTGTCTTTAGGATGAATGAGATACTTCAGTGGAGTGTCCTCAAGCAAGACACTGTATCACTGGCAGCTTCACCATCCTGACCTCTGACCTCCCCGTGGAGGGTTGTGAGCACAAAAGCAATTTCCCCACAATGATCACTAATGCATCACATTACCATCCTATAAATGGGAAAAGCTATAATGTGTCATAATTTGTGTCATCCATCATGTTGTCAGAGAGGGAGTGGTTGCTGTTTCTGCCAGAGAGAGTGGCTGTCTATTGATTTAATCAACAACTGAAGGCTTATGTTGAGTTTTTCCTTTTTCTACTTTGTATCACACTGTATCCTCACATTGTTGTTTTTCTGTCATTTTCTTTTTTTTTTTTAAATAAACTAATTGTGCTCTTTTCCCTCCATCTATGGCTCAGGTAGTAGAGCGGATCATCTACTAATTAGAAGGTCAGTTTATCGATCTTCGACTTCCCGGGGTCCACATGCCGAATTATCCTCAGGTATAATACTGAAACTCAAGTTGCCCCCAATGCGTCCATTGGAGAGTGTGTGTGTGTGTGTGTGTGTGTGTGTATTAGAAAGTGCTTAGGCATAGATAAATGTGTTTGTTTACCCGATGCCTAACCATGGCCAAAGTTCCACATAATTAGATCAGTGCATGTATGAGTAATCTTAACCTTCAGAGCGATCTGTTTGAGACAATCGTCTCTACTCGGTCATTTGTAATGATGTCAGCATGAGCACATATCTCTAATGTGGTCATGTCAGACAAGCAGCACTGACTGCGAGCACCAAATTCATCCGACTGATTTCAAAACCTTCTGTGTGCGTGTGCAGCCAATTAGAGGAAAGCTTGTTAAAAGGGAGGAGGAGCCAAAACAGTTCGTCTCGGACTGAGGATGAACTCTAAAAGAGAAATGAGCATCATTTTGAACTGCAAGTCATTCAAAGCTACACTAGCAGAGTTTAATAAGAATCAGAAATGAGCATATTAGGTTTGTTTCATGTTTTTATATTTTAGTTCAGTTTCATTTTTTAGTCTCTTTACATCAGATTTCAGTGTAGTTTATTTCTTATTTGCATTTTTAATTTTTTACTTTCCATTTGTTATGCTTCAGTTTTTTGCCCATTATTGACGTATTTATTTATTTATGCGTGTTCTGGGTTAATCCTCCGATTGTAAATACTGAAACACGCTGCAAAGAAACACATGATCGCAAAATAAAGAATAAAGTATTAAAGACAGAAGAAACTCAGGGAAATACTCCCATCTCCATATTTGCATCCAGATTATGCTGCTGTTGTTGTTGTTTCCATGACCCGCTTTCCACTCCCAGGCTTTGGCCTCAAATCTTAAGAGACTGTAATGTTTTTCTTCCCCTGTTTTCATGCGTGTTTACATCCCCCGTCACTCTGTAGAGAGCAAAGTGACAAACCCATTTTGTTAAGCAGTCTTTTATAAATATATTTTATTTGACTTAAAAAAAGAAACTAGCTCTTAAAGGCTCGCGACTGCAATAAACGACAGACTTATCTGAACTCCTCTGTGGGTCTGAGACCAAATGCAGTGCATTATCACAGAGCCCAGGACAGGCTTTACCAACGCCTAGCAAACTGCAACCAGATGACTTGAGCTCACCTAACCACAGAACCTGGGAGGGGGTGACTTGTGTGTGTGTGTGTGTGTGTGTGTGTGTGAAGCCTGGAGGTCCCTTGGTGGAGTGCAGGGCTAGACTGTGTGTGCAGAACTGCCTGTGACAGTCAGGTCAAGCTTAAAAAAAGCCCAGGCCCAAGGCTTTAGACTTCCACGGTTATGGCCATGACACACCATAGGCCGACATGCAATCGCACATTTGGGTACTCTCACTTGTTTACTCACTCACTCTGGCCAGCGTTTTCTTGCACACTTTGTCCAAGTCAGTGTATTGTCCTAGCATGGCATTAGTCCCTGTATGTACAGTCTGTAAGGTACCTAAAGTGTACAGACCAAAGTGCTGTATGAATGTATGGTTGTTTGTGACTTGTAGTCAAAAGTGCTTTGAGCGGTTAGTAAGACTAGAAATGCATTATATAAATATAAATAAGACTATCTTAGCATTAACCCACACTACTGTTTCAGTTTAACCAAAGACTGTATTAGAAAGATGGCTATAACCTCTTAAAGTCAAGTCCATTCAAGCCTGCATTGTTTCTCACGGCCAGCAAGGGAGGGGGCATCCTCGTGTTGCAATAATAAGTCTTAGAAAGAGAGCTCACTTAGTAAACATATTCCTGATGAGCTTGTGAGTCCAACTGCTAGTTTTAGGACTTAATGGGTAAAACATTATGTTTAGAGTCACAATGTATGAGGAACCAAGGGGTGATCCACCCAGGTCCACACCATGCTTGTTCAAGAGCCGGCTGTTCAGCTTTTCCAGTAAGTACACGTGACTAGCATCCCTACTGATACCAGAGTGAAGAACAGATACACCAACAGATGCAAGCTAGTTAGCTCTAGCGCCAGCTGACCAGTTCTAATCTCTCATATAGCTGTGTCCATTTTCCAAAGATCAATACCAAACTAGAGACTCCAAAAACGCTGGTTCACACACTATTTATACAATCTGTATATCTAAATTCGTCTGTCATTAAAAAACATGATTACCTGTAACTTTAACTGCTAAATAACATCATTTACACGTTTTAGTATCTGAGTAAAACAAGCAAAGAAAATTCTTCACATTAACAGGCTTTAAAAGTGGTAGCTGGATATTTATGCTTGTAACATTAGCTTTCCGTCCATCTTGATGCTAAGCTACGCTAATTACCTCAGAGCTCCAGAGCCACACCTAACACACAGACCTCACACTGTTATCGTTCTTTTGATTTCATTTATTTACATGTAAAACTACTACGGTTCAATGGAGTGTACACCGAGTCGTTCATGGCCAGACCCACCAGTGCAGCCGGAAAAAAAATGTCAAAAGCTGAACCTAAAGTAAGGAGTTTAAAAGGATCCTTATACAAGAACCAGATCTAATACCAAGGTCGGATCTGATAAAGATGCTATCAAACCTGAGATGACATCGGCAACAATCACAATTATAACAGTAATAAAGATAACACTATCTGACTGCTTCCACCTCTCCTTCCTCTCCCGCTTTCCCCTCGTCACCCAATCCCCCCCACCCCCTCTCCCTCTAAGGCCTCCCTGCCTTTTCTTTCTGACAGTGAGCAGGTCCCTGTTGGCGCTCAGTGCTCTTTTATAATACTGTAGGAAAGGAGAGACAACGCGAGGGAGAGACAGACTGAGAGCAGGGGAGGGAGAGAAAGAAAGAGAAAGGGAGACTGCCAGAAACACTATACCATATCAAAGCGGCCAGTGCACAGCCAACACAGCTTTGATAGTGGGCAGAGAGGAGTGTGGGTCACAAAAGCGCAAGGAGAAAGGCTCGGTGAACGGTTTAAAGAGGGGAGCGTGATCTATCGGGATCCCCGCATTCAGGGGAGAGTGGGGTGGATGAAGCTTTGAGGTGGTGAGTGTTTTTCAGTTGGGTGTCCTGCAGTCAAAAAAAAAGGAAAAAAAGGAAGAAGAAGCAGGGCTCCCTCTCTGTGTCTGTCTGTCTCTCTCCCCTCTGGCTTTTCCACTTATCTTTAACAAACAGCAGCTCAGGCGCTCAGCCACTGGTCGACAGTTTGTCCCGACAACAAAAAACCATGGCAACAAGCGCTGGAAGAGCCTGTCCGGTTCCAAAGGTTTGCCCTCTTTGGCTTCCCCAGCTCTCCAGCTTTGGCCACAGACTGGAATCAATAACCAAAACAGCTCAAAGTGACTGACAGAAGTTTGCGCTCGAGAAACCGCACCGCCTTGTGTTTAGACTAGAAAGTAAACCAGGACTAAAGAGTTTAGTAGATCACCCTTGGCTCAGAGGTGGAAAGAAATTGCGTTCCGGTTGCGTGAAAAGAAAGTGGAATTTGAAAAATGGTGAAACGGGAAGGACGAGGGGGTGAGGCAGCAGTTTGTCAGTAACCTATGCAGTCCTCTCCGGCCTGCCTTTGCTGACGATACTTGCACGGCTTCTGCTGATGAAACAACTCTGCTTACATCCTTCACTCCTCCCTCCCACTCCTACAAGCTGTTTTTAACGCCGCACAAGATACCTTATGTCAACTGAAACGTGTTCCGAATGCTGACAAAACAAAATTCAGGCTGTTTACAAACTCGCAAACAGGCCAAAAGAGAAAAAGTGATATGAGCTATCGCTTGAATGGAGTCGCAAAAAAGCTCTTTTTCTCCACAGGGCATCCTCCGGCACTCAGAGGACTGATTTATCCCATAGATACATTGAACACGGGCTTTATTCGCTGACAGCTTTCCAAGTATATTAATCCCAGTTATCCGAATACTTTCTTAAAGTGACAGAGCGTGGACGACCTAAAAGCTTTTTCCATGTTTGTGTACTCATGGCTTCGTCTATCGATGAAATTCAGGTACAGTGAACTGACATTAAGTTTTTAATGCACTTTGACTTCTCTTTTTAAATCGATGAGCGAGCCAAGTACTAATGATACTACTGATACTATTGATACTGACACTACAGATTTCTAATGCTTAGAAATAGTAAAAGGTTGTAATTAAGCAAGGTTATTAAAGTCAACTAAATGTAAACTACAAACTACACGTAGACGTGAAACAATATTTAGATACCTAAATTAAGATTTAAAAAGTAGACACACCTGTGGTATCAATTTCAAAACCCTACGTCACCTTGTTCTCCAGTTATCGCAT
Source organism: Etia nguti (assembly GCA_015106755.1). Taxonomy (NCBI): domain Eukaryota; kingdom Metazoa; phylum Chordata; class Actinopteri; order Cichliformes; family Cichlidae; genus Etia; species Etia nguti. The sequence continues at coordinate 25,277 of VUQG01000045.1, forward strand.
TCACAAAGTTTATGAAAACTTGACCTCTGAGATTCCAACTCATCCGAGATTTTTAGCTGAGGGGTAAAAAGTATCCTTTTGAAAAAAACGAAAACTAACTGAAAAGATTTTGTGAAAACAAATTAAAGTTCAGTAAAAACATGGAGGAAATATTCTTCGTTTTAGTATCTGTTTGATAAAAACGTTACCACGTCTTGCCTGATAACAGATTTTTTTATTCTGGATATCTGGAAGACTGTGTCACTGCTCTCTGTACCTAAATCTGGCCTCTGACACACAGCCTGCATACAATAACAACTAAAAAGACTATTGCTAACATTGAAACTAATAAAAACTAAAGTAAAACCAAAAGTAAAACATTTTCAAACACTAAAAACTGAACTGAAACAAACAAACCCTGGAAACAACTCTGCAACTAAGTGACCAATAAGAAATGCTTCATGCTGCAAGCCTCACCTCCAGATGTTCCTGAACCCGGTGTGTTGGTGAAGCTGGTGAAATTGAGATCACGAGGAAAAGAAAACGCAGCTATTTTAACACAAACTCCAGAAAATGCTGGAAGAATCGTACTGGAAGATCCAGGAGTCCTATTAAGGCGTGCTTTCTATGGTTTTGGAGGTGGTGCTGACTGGGTCGCACGTGCGGGACACAGCAGGCAGGTTAAAGAGCATCTACTGCTGCAGATTGGCATTCAGAGCTGCAGAGCATGTGTGAAAACGTCTGAAGCTGGTGATGTTTTGCCCATCTTAGCACATTCACAACCTTTGCAGCTTGTTTTGTAGTCGCTTAAGCTGAATGGAAAAAAAAAAAGAAGCTATTTTGGGAAGTAGGAAAAACTTGTGCAACGGCGTGAGTGGTTTTAAAAGGACAAAAGCTGAATTTGGGTCATGAGGGTTTTTAAAAAAAATCTTTTTGCTGACAGAGAAAAAGTTTTTCACTTTAATGCAAACACTAGATTATATTGTTTTATATCCACATACCGTCACCCACTCCTGTCCTTGTCACTGCACCGGCGTAGCCGTATTACAGGCCGCCGCTCTGTTGCTCATCGGTGCCACCATCCCTTCTTCACCCTATCCACCTGTCGTTTTTTATATAAACATATGGGAATCCTCTCGGTGTAGCAGTTAACTAAGTCTTTTTACAGTCCCGTGATTTGTTTTTGTCGTCTCTCTCTCAAAACCAAATTAGGCACGAGTGCCTGTATGTGCTCGTCTCCCTCTTCATGGAACAGGCTGTGAAATTATCTGAAGCTCACTTGCTGAGTTTACACGGTTAATGAAGGTTCTTGTGGCAGACACAATAAGGAGCTGCCTTTGCTTTGTTCAGTCAAGATTTAAATAGGTTTGGCAATGAGCCTGCTGGTTTGACGATGAAGTGTTGTCTACTGGAGTGCTTATAAAGTAGTCAGTACTCGGCTATGATTGCTTTTTGCTTTTTTTGGGCTGTGTTTTTCTGTCTGAGGCTTTGAGTGTGTGTGTGTGTGTGTGCGCACGGATGCTGAGTCTTGCTTGGCCTCTTGTGATGGAGGAGGTTTTTAATCTGCGGGGCTGCCCGCTTTAAACAAAGGTGGAATAACATTTGAACAGAAGTTCGTCTTCGCGTTGACCCTTAAAGACTTGGCTCCGCAGTGTTTCCAGTTACTAAATAAAAAAAAAAAAGGCATGACTCCCTGTTTCCACTCACCCCGCTCTGGGTTGTGTTTTCTAATCTGCAGATCCAGAGAAAGGCAGTGAAAAAGAATGAGCATGACCGCGAGTAATAAAGACAGGAGTGGACAAGGAAGAAAGAGAGAGTGGGAGTAAAAGACAGAGGGGAGTTATATCCTAGGGTCATTAGCAGCATCTCAAAGTCACCTCGTCTTTCAGCGTATGCTGTTTGACAGGCCCTGCCAACAGAATTAGGGATGAGGGATGATGCTGCCGTGATTAGATGTGTAACTCAGGGGAAAGGCAGGTCCTGATCCACGGTTACAGTGCACTCCCACTCTCACACACGAGCGCACGCGCGTGAGAGAGGGAGGGAATTGTGAACAAAAAAAAAAAGGGAGTGGGGATAAGAGATGTGATAACCTCAGTTTTGAGATGCGGTCAGTTATTGACTGGATAGCCCCCAGATCCTCTATTTCAATGTACAGCGCTGATGCGAGTCAGCCCGATAAACACCGCGGGCTCCCCCCGATGACTGAATTGAATTCCCAAATTACCAGGCTTAAGATAACATACCTGGCTAAATTGCCGCTCTTTATAAGTCTCAAATCTCTTTGTAGATATTCATCAAAGGCTGTTTCACTCCTGATGCGGAGAACACAGGAGATGGGAAATAGGAGAACAACACACAATGTGGTTCATATTAAGGCCTCTGATCTTCTATCTCGAGTCCCTCGTTTTCCACTACATTCCTTTAGCCAGGGGTGATGTGTGGGAGGGGGTGGGTGGTGGGTGGGGGGGTGTGTGCTGACATTCTCTCTGCCAGTGCAAAATATGTGATGAAGGCTCAGTGTTGGTTGGAGATTTTTACAGGAAAGTAAGGGAAACCTTGTGCTTTACCGGGCCTCTTCTTCCTCGGCACAAACTGAATTAGCCCCAGTGCAACAACTGTAAGTCTTTACTTTCTCTGTATCGCTTCAGGAGGTATCTGAAACCCTCTCTTTTATACTTTCAGTTCATAAACCCAAGTCGGAAGTTTCCATCTGTCAAGTGCCAAATGAAAGCCAGTGATAGTGGAGTTTGTTGAATAAACTGAGAAGGGTCCATCTGTTTGCTGCCCGACATTAACCCTGAAGACGACATAGGTACCCACTCAGAGGCAGGCTAACACTTAAGCAGGCTCAAAGGGCTGTGTGGTCGTGCACGGGAACTGCAGAGATGTGGTAACACGATCCGGGAGGAGTATAGCCGTGACTTTGATGGCTCATCAAATCCCAAACCTCTACACCCGTTTGCACTCTATGACGGGGTTTTACAGAATCTTATGTGACTTTATCCCTCACCCTAAAAAATGGCTACTCGTGCTGCAATCTAATACTTGGATTCATTTCAGTAAGGACCACTGTAGTCAAAAAGAAGATTATTTTCATCTGCGGTTATATATCGTTGGCTGCATGTCTCTGGTATCCAACCCTCCCCGGCCTTTTCGAGTGCAAACATGGAAAGCCAGAGCAGCAGCAAGACCTCAGCACAGAACAGAGCATCTATGGCAGGCATTAAAGGAGGAGCTGGGATGGGTTGCAAAGCGGGTTGCAGAGGGTAGGAACTCTAGGCAGGCTAAAGCAACTTAAACAGAGGCTTGTCAATTGGATGTGTAGAGCGATATAAGGAAAGTTATCAGCTGATCTGCCTGGATTGTGCCTGAGCTGGACTTTGTGGCCTGTACGAACAAATGCTATGCTCGATTTTTGCACCCCCACTGAAATATGGCCTAAGACCACCATCGAAACAGCTTTGAGCCAACTTGAGTCACTCAGCATATCAGCAGCACTATAATAATCACTGCACACCACTCACATTTTGCACCTCGTCATCAAATTGTTAGACTTTTACTTTATCAGCGACCCGGCATACAGACTGATTGCACCTGACTGACAGAAGGGGCTCAGTATTAAGACCTCTGACAGTGTGCTGATGACCTTGTGTTCACCATAGCCTCATCTAAAGGGGTCGTGTGTCTATGCAGCTGTATTCCTTAGCACATCTACAAGAAGCAAATGTATGCGTTATGGATCACTACCCGAAAGCATTCAAATGCTTCACAACTATTCTCTGTTTCAGCCTCGAAAAGTGAGAAAGTTACTTCATTCTGTACACAAAATGCAGATGGAAACGTAACAAAGAAAAAAAAGCATACTACTTATGTAACAGTAGCAGTGATAGTTGCTGTTCAGCTCGTAAGACTTCAACTTTTAATGCATTGGCAGAAAGGTGAGTCAAAAAGGTAAATTCAGTAGTCAGTGCACCTGAGAAAAAGTACTCGGGTGTGTGGCACTACAGCTCTTCAGTGGAGGCCATGCTAATAGAATACTTTAGAAGTGTTGAAAACTGTCCAGATAAAAAACACACCCTTAAACATGCAAAGCAAACCAGTTCAGTTCAATTCTAGTGTGAAGTGTTGGATATTTACTCAGCTTGCAAAGGTTAAAATTGGCCTATTATGCTGTCCTTTATCTCCTGTAATACATATACTCTCAAATAATGAGGTTAGTATACACAAATAAACTCTGTGCCAAACGCTCAGGCTTCAGTCTGCTCTAAATGATCTGTTTCAGGCAGCATTTTTCTACCCTTGGCTTGTATGATGTATCAGGTACCACCAACATGTCCATCTCAGACACAAAGCTCTGGTGTCTACTCAAGTAGAACTAATATATGATAAGTCCAATTTAACATAACTTGATATTAATATAGTTCTACTGAGGCTACAAAGCCATAGAGAAATAGCAATATAACAAGATACAGGGTGTTGGCCTCACTTTTTTCAGTAAACAGAGTGTCTTTACAAAGTATTTCAGTTTGTAGTGGTCTACAGTAAAGTGGCAGAACTTCAGATTTCTCAACTAAATGTGCTTTGCTGGTCAAAGAAATCCTGATGTAACTCTACACGGACATTAGGCTCCAGCAGAGAAAAATCAACAAGTTTCAAGCACATTCTTGTGCGTCAAAAAGAGAGAGGAAGTTGGAGAGTCAAGAGGCTTTCTGGGAAATGTAGTAAAAGACTGAGCGAAAACCACGGGAGAGGCTGGGGGGAAAATGGACACAACAAAGAAGAGCGAATGACAAGTGCATGTTAGGAAAATGACAAAATACGTTGGACATCCCAGCCTGATGATTTACAACAGCGTGGGATGGAATTGTCCTCCGAGGCAGGGCGTTCCACTCTTTCACCAAGCAGCCCGGGAATCTCCAGCGCACACACGCATGCTCGCATTCCTGCAAGGATCCACGGATGAATACAAATTACAAAAAGGCAAAACCGTGCACATTTGGATGCATTTGCACATACGTGCACTTGTTCTCTCTTCCTCTACTTCTGCCCCTTTCGCTCTTTTACAGCGGTTTCCTGTGCGCACCGTCTACCTCGCATGGTACATTCAGAGCATGAACACCCGGAGTCAGCAAGTCTGGACACAGCTGTTAAATATTCAGCCCAACATTCCCTCTCGCTCTCTCGCTTTCTCTCACAGTATCTCTCCGTCTTCCACCTTAAAACTCTCCTCTTTTTTGTCCCCACCTCTCTCCCTCCAACGTTGCTCTATTTCTAGCTCAATTCTTTCTAATTCTGTTGCTCTCTACAGCGCTACCAACACCAGCACCGCTGCTGCCTCTGCTCTCTGCGCTCCACTTTCATTAAGGGGCTCTCCTCTGATAGCCCTTCATATAACACTTAATCATCATAACAATAAGAGCACTCGCTCCCCGACGAATCACCTCGAGGGGCCAGTCCTAAAGATCCTCCGCTAACTGATGTCATTAACTGCCAGGGTACCCGATTGGCTCGAGCAGCACGGGAGAGCCCGCCTTAGGTGTTTGACGGAGGGCTCAGCGGGAGCAGCGAGGGTCGGACAGGCCAAGGACATTCCTCTTATTGGAGAAGAGCTGAGAACAACACACAGGCGCCCGCTCGTGCGTGCACAGGCGCAAAGGCTGACGCTGGGAAGCAGAAGACAAGGCCTGTTTGGTGTTACAGTCAGGAGAGAGATGAATAAGACTATTGAATAAGGGGGAGGGAGGTTTGAATAACAGTATTTTACATGAATGGATCTTCAGGGAAATGACTGCTCCATCGCTCCCTCCGCTCTCTATTTTCGGCTGCGATTTGACAACAGGGTTGAGCGAGTATGTGTGTGTGTGTGTATGTGTGTGTGTTGGAGGGCATTTTGGCTGATTGAGTCTCTGTCGTTATCACGCTGTGGAAGTGACAGCGTGCCATATTATGCTGTAGTGGGTGTGCGCATAGATGAACAGTGACGGCAGCTTCTTGCGAATGCACAAGAAATCTGCATGCACACACACACACACACACGCACACAGGCACGCGCTCATCCGAACCACAGTGAAATCACAGCTGTTCTCGGTTGCTATGCGGCAGTCTCACCATCGTCTCGGATAACACACACACGCGCCCGCACACACATGCAAGTGCGAGACGGGGACAGTAACACCAGGCCTGGCAGGGTCGGAAGGTCACAGGGGTATTGTGACAAAGTCGCTTAGCAACAAACCCACGGCACATATAATTTGCAGTGCGATGGCCTCCCACCAACCCCTCGCCCCCCTCCCAGCGTGCCCCTGACCACATGTGAATGTGGTTATAATGAATATGATGACAGATGATGATTGTTTTGCACCTGGCTCTCTCTCCCACTCACTCAGTGTTTGAGGAGAAATGTGTTGAATGTGCCGGTGCCTCACGACAGACCATAATAAATCTTGTGCCATTGTAAGCGCTCCACGGTGAAAACAAAGTGTAAAGTTAGCAGAACACCAGCTTGTTAGTTTGCCACTAAAGAGGAACACAAACATCAGTGGTTTAAGAGTCTTCCTGCTCCTGCTGTTCAAGTTCAAATGACACCTGTCCCCTCCACTTGTCTGAAAACGAGCTTTAAGGTACGATTCCCTTTGTTTCGTGACTGAGCGACGTCCCTCGACGACTTGCGTCCCTTAAGGCTTTCCGTACGGCAAATCCCTGCGAGCAGTTACCAAACACTAACACGAGTACAGTAAAGGGAAAGTGACTTTGACTTCAACTTAAAAAAAAAAAGTGGGTTTCATCAGGACTGCAGGTAGCTCAGCCCATCTGTGTGCTGAATTCTTCATAGGTTATCACAGGAACGAGGCTCCTGTCCTCTCTGGATGTTCCCTTTGTGCACAGTGACGCTTCAAAACAGAAACGGTGAGCTCCAAAATCTGGGCTGCTTCTGCAGAGGCTCGATTTTTAGCTGGGAATATGCCTAAATAGTACATTCGACAGATTTGTCTCATTCGTCGGAATGTAAATGACAAACTGCCCCCAGGGTAGCAGCTAGCAAACATGGTGTACTCGTGCAGAGACAGCAGTTTTATAATGTCATCTGTGGCTTAAAAAAGTAACTACTAATGATGTCATCACGATTGTCTTGCTGTAGGCTTGACAACTAGAAGTGTTTTGCTTTTTATTTTAAAACAAAAAGTCATCATTGCAAGCTCAGGGTTAAAAATGCAGACACCGGTGGTTTCCATGCTGCATTATGGGAAGTGTAAATCTAGTGTTTTCGAAGCTTGACCAGTATTTACTACTAAAAGTTACCATGATGTGACTTCTGATGTTCTTAAACTACTTTTTTCTGAAAATCTCTTAATGCACTGTAGTAACTGATGCACTGTGTTGGGGGTAAATCATTAGTATTTGAATCATTATATTAACTAAACTCAGCAGCTCCACAACACCAGGGGTAAGGAGAATGACTCAAGTGTGGTGTCTTCTGAACAACTAGCTAGCTTTTAGCTCCGCTAACGCTATCATTGCGAGGGAAATTCACAAGCTTGTTGTTGGTTAAGTGCCAGAAGAGAAGCTACCAATGTGAACTCGCTACACAACAAGGTCAGGACAGTCAGAGGTAAATATACAGAAGGCTACACGTCCTCAGCCTAACTAACACGTGCACGCTAACTGCAAAAGGCTGATGATTTCTGGTAACACATGAACTCTTGTTTAGGGCAGGGCAATATGGCCAAAAATATTTATCACGATATATATTTGAAAATTTGCGATAACGATATAACTGACGATATAATTGATGCCAGACAAAATACTTTACAACTCCACAACTTTATTAGTGCAAAAAACCCATCAACGTATTTTCACTTAAACACGCAGCTGTTTTTATGTGCATTAAAGCTGTATAAAAATTTAACAGTGCAAATGCAAATTCCTTGCTGACAGTTTAACCAAAAGGCAATTCCAGTGGAAATGGGCCGACATATCCTGAGCATAACCATGTATAATATAACGCCATAACCACGTTAACGCGGCAAATCTCCGTTAGCCAGTTAACGCGGATCGCCCCGTGCGTGGGGCTGGATGGCGCTAACGCCTTGACACCGTGCAGCCCCAGGTTTTTCGGCCCGCTTGCATGTTCTACCAAAAATAGTGCTTTGGTGTGTATCTGACGGACGAAAACCAAACCAGTTCCACACCACTGAAGTTGGCACCATTTTTACAAACCAGTTCTGGTTCATCTGTTTCATTCAACGATCCGCTTTCGACCTTCCCATTCTCCATCACCGCCATGCTTTTTCCGCCATGTGCGTATGAAAACAAAGGCACTGCGCATGCGCGTTTTACCCATATTCTATTGCGGTATTTCATTTTCTTATCGTTGCTTAACGTTATACCGGTATACTGTGAATGGTATGATATGGCCCAGCCCTAGAGCAAAGCTTACAGGAAAAATTTAAAGATAGTGGCAAAGTCAGCTGGCAGTTTGTTTTTATACAGGCAGATTTAGTTTTAGCTTGGTTTTAATTTAGTTGTGCTGCCACTGTGGAAAACAAAGGGGTGGTGGATGGGAGCACTTTTAATAATAATAATAATAATAATGGATTGCATTTATATAGCGCTTTTCTAGACACTCCAAGCGCTTTACAATTCCACTATTCATTCACTCTCACATTCACACACTGGTGGAGGCAAACGACAGATG
>VUQG01000046.1:0-22912 GCA_015106755.1 Etia nguti
ATTAAAACGGGAAAATTTAAAAAAAAAAAAAAAAAAAATATGCCTGTGCACATAACAAAAGTTTCACTTTAAATTCAAATAACTATTTAATATAGATCTTGAAACACTGAGACATAACTTTTACTTTAAAGACGACCATTCTCTACTTTATCAGTAAAGAATGTGAAAATCTTACACTGTGATTATTATTAAAAGCTATTTAGTATTTTAGGAATTTGGCATGACATACTTTTCTTGACTGTTTATTTCACTTAAAATATTAATCTTGCAAAATTAGTTGTAAGACAACTACCTCGTCCGGCCAGGACTCTGCAGTCTATTTACACCTACAGGCCAGTGGACACTCTTTCAATGATGAGGATGTACACATCCTGGACAGGGAGGAACGCTGGTTTGAGCGCGGAGTGAAGGAGGCCATTTACGTGAAAAGGGAAAGACCATCTCTGAATCGAGGAGGGGGCCTAAGGGTACATCTTTCGCCATCTTACAATGCTGTGATTGCAGCCATTCCCCAACTCTGTGAATGGTACTCATGGCCATTGATCAGTGGGCTTTGATCAGTGGGTTTTGGTCAGTGGTTGTTGATCAATGGTCATGAGAATTTGCATAATTAAGATTAAGGAACTGACCTCCCAGCCCATTGTTCCTTCAGTGGGCTGGTTTCAGTCGTTATGCAAATGTACTGTTTATAAGACTGGGGAAACCTGCAGTCAGCTGAGACTGAAGAAGTCACTTGGATGAGTGACGAAACGTTTCTCCCACAAAACGCTACGTCCAGATGAACAGAATCAACTTTTGGAGAGTTGTAAGACAAGTTGTCCTTTATTTTTTCAAATTTCTTGCGTGTGAAATTTGAATTTCAGCCAAACACACAACAGAAAAGCAGATGGAACACTTTCTGGTGGTCATTCAGCTGATTGTGACTGTTCAGAAAGACAATGCAGAGCCTCTGCTGGTGCATGAAGCCTTCCTTCTTTGTGTGGATCCTTTTGTGGAGGAATGGCCTGGTGTAAACCGTAAGGGTTTCCTGCTGATTCATGCTGCAGTCAAATAGCCTCAGCAGAGTTTCTGCCATGCTCGACCCTTTGAACACAAGAGAAAATGGAGCCTCTGAGCTTGTCAGTGTGCTGCCTGTCAAGCTTCCCAATTTAAAAATTCTGATTTGTTATTCATAAGGCTCAAGACTGTCCAGTGAGAGTGTAAGCACATCAGCAACTGTCTCTCTCTCTCTCTCTCTCTCTCTCTCTCTCTCTCTAGAGAGAGAGAGAGAGAGAGAGAGAGAGAGAAAAAAATTTGGCAAAACTTTACATTTCTTTACATTTATTACTGGTCAAACATTTCTATGATGACTGGTAAAATAAAAAGTTGCTGTTGCTATGTTAAAGTGTTCATTCATATCTGTGTGTCGTTTGTGTGTACGAATGCGTTTGATAAAAATCTGTCTGACACATTTGAGTAGCTGTGAGACAGATAACACTTACTATGATGATTAATACACATGCACACACACACACCTACACTAATACACGTATGCTTAGACATGCACAGAATAATTATCAGGGTAATGAGCTTTCTCAGCAACTCAAATCTTTATTGGTCCTTAGTGAGTATTCACTTCTTCACCCAAGGCACATTTCTCCAACAAGCTCCCTGATTGTTTATTCACCCAGGATGCATCATTGTATACCACTTTCCACAGCCAAAATTTGGGACTCACTGCTTACCATAACTATTATCGTTTTTTATATATTAAATCTGATGAATGTATCAATGCTTTATTTGGAGTTCAAACCTAGCTTTTCCAGTTAAAAGTCATATAATTAATGTTTCACCACAATGTACCCCCAAGGACTTGTGATTGGCTAAAAAAAAAAAAAAGACACAGAGCTTGAATTACAATATCCTGAAAGGTTTTTATGGTTTTCAAAACATGTTGCCTATCCCGACTTTAACAGAGGCCTGAGACTTCTGATCCTGATTATTTCTGATAGCATTTTTCCCCTTGAGAAGTATTAAAATCTTCCATGCAGTTTATTATCTCTCATCTGTGTGCAGTTTGAAGGTTTTTCTCATGTCTGCAGGAATTTCCTCTGTGCCCTTGTTTCCTCCCACAGTCCAAAGACATGCAATTTCGATAGACTGAAAGCTCTAAATTGCCTGTTGGTGTGAATGTGAGTGTGAATGCACTTGTCAACATGCATTAACAATTTCATAGACTAGCAACCTGGCCAGAGTCTACCTTGTGCCTCCTTCCTAGTGTACACTATAATAGGCTCCAGCTCCCATCACCTTTAATATCATAATTGATTTAGAAAATGGATGAATGTATGGGTCAGCTGTTAATATATGGAGGTGAAATTTGCCCAGATTTGTTAAAGACCCTCACAACATGGTTTCAAATTATAGCTTTTCTATCTACTGTGAAATGTTCATGAATAAATAAGTAATGAAAAGGGCCCCACTACACTCATCATGTGTTGATTGATGAGGTTTTTTCATTCTGCTGTTAATGTCAACAAAGCCATTATAGGGGAGGAAATATGGCGCTCAATGAATCCTGTCTAGAAATATATATAGGACTATTCTGTTACCCAAAGATTTCCTATCTTTGCTACCAAAAGGCCAATCAACAGCTAGAAAATATTAAAAAATTCAATGGCGCAATTGCCATCACCATGCAGTTCAGATTCATTTATGATAGTTCATGACAGTTTCAACAGTTTGGTAGAAGATATTATTCCTTATCATAGTAAAATTATAGACATATATCTTTCTTAGGTTACTGTGACATTATTTAGAATGGTCTTCATTCCTGAGCACTGACGTGGTGAGAGACTCTCAACTGTAAATGACAGTATAATGATGTTCGGGTAGTACATGTGTAATTAGCAGGGGAAAAGAAGCTCAGAAAAAACTTATTTGGGGGCAAAGACACCAAACCTTTTAAGAACTTTTAATAGGTTTGACTTTTGATTCTATCTATGCAGTTTTTATGTCTCATGTTTATCTATATAGGGACTTTGTCTTGACTTTGTCTTGTCTTGTCTAGCATGAAATAACTGTCCAAAAAAGTCCTGCCACTTGTCAGCCTTCTTGCTAATGCCTCTAGACAGTTATTCTGAACATCCTCTTTAGATAAATGGGAAGAGATCCTGCATGTACACAATGTATAGATCATTGGCGTTCTGCAAGGGCAAGCAGGGCAAGCAGTGCTTGGCCTTGTGAAATCTCAAAAGAGACATCAATTAAAGTGAAAGCAATCTCTCTTTTTGTATCTCAAACAGCGTTTTGTCTTAAACTTTCCACCATCCTATAAATTACTGCCATTTCGTAGATGTAGTAGGCTATTAGGAGGCAGTAGGCTGTTAGGAGGCTTGCCTCCAACCATTAGCTATTGGCTAATGCCATGTAGACAGAGTACATAAGCCTGCCACAACATAGCAGAAACTACTGTGAAAATTTATGACAACAACACAACTGGTGCTCAGGTTTCCTGGTTTGACTGTTGATCTTTTGAGGTAAGGGTGGGATAATTACCATCCTTGCCACTACAGAATTTTCTCAGGTTTCTATTCATGAGTCTCTCAGTGACATCTCTCTCTCTCTCTTCTAATGTCTCTGTTAGTGCATGAAAATACTGTGAACTCTGACATCTTTTAGCTGAGCCCTATCAACTCAAACCAATGAAAAAGTAAGAACAAGCACTAAAATGTGAAAAAACAAAACTGCTGCACTTTGACAGAAACATGTGCTCGCATAGGACTACATGACTCATGGATGAGTAAATGTTATTTAAACTTTTTCCAGGGACTGGATTTGTTACCTTACAAGTAAGAATGTTTGTTTTCTGCAACATTTCACACCACTAACCACAGTGATCGCAACACATTCCTCTCATCAAAGTCTGCTGCTTAGTTCTGTCAAACTCTCTCTTGGGGTGCAGCATAAGGAAGAATGTGCAGTATCGAAAGCCAACGGCCAAAATGCAGTTAACAAAAGGGCAAATATTAAATATTGCACATCAATTATTTAGACATAGAGGCGAAGGCAAAGTGGCATTTTAGGTTTACTGTCATCACCGAGCTTATTAAAATGCAGTGTTAAAAAAAACCCCTCCTCTCAAAAACAACCCCTGAAACTCAATTATATTCCATTAAAGTGTCATAAATGTAATGTTACATTACTCTCAGCTGTTCTTTAACTTTTACACTATGATGGTTTCACTTTTCACTGTGACCTCATTTAACATAGAGGTCATCCTGTCCCAGTGCTAACCCACACTTTTACAACAGACGGGATAAATCCCCTTCAATCTCAACTCCCAATCTGCTCAGGGCAGGAAGGAAAGCAGAAAAATGTGTCTACTCTCAAGGCTTCAAACTATTTCCACTGATCTAGTCTGCATTTATTACCTATCAATATTTATGCGTTAACAAACAGCCTCCATGGTTCACTGTTGAATAAGACATGCCACGGTATTGATCTTTGGGAAAAACGGCTGCGTCTACTTTAACGGAATAACTTAACTGATGGCCTCAGGTAAATGGGCTCATTCAAGTTAATGCACAAGGATGCACACCGCATTTTAAATGCAACAAAAACTGAATTAACATGTTGATGTGCCTCATTTTCATCTTCTGCACCACACACAAAGACAACTACTTTAGACTCACATCTTACATAAAACGCTTACTAAATAGTAGTCAGTGTCACCTCTGGCAAAGCAGCCCAATTCCAAATCTGCATGGTTGTATTAATGAATTGATGTATCGATAAAAGCCTCATTAAAGACAAATGCTGTGTGAATTGACTGATGAACATCTTTTAGTTCCCTTTCTGTCCACAATTTTTTCCCTCCATGACTGTTTCTTGGTGATGGTGGTTGAAAGTGGGAAGCATGAGGGAGAGACCTGCAGTATGAATGAAAAGCAACTTTGATCTAGCAGAAATCTGCTCGGCTATCTTCATCCTCCACACGTTCTCTCACGTCTCTTTCTCTGCATGTTGCTGTAAATGAATGAGCCCGGCTGTAAGTCTGTGGGCTACAAGTTTCACTGTGAATTTGTGTTGGTAAAGTAGTGATAACGACCCTTACTGAGACAATGGCTCCGTTCAAACCTTCTGCTTTTTTTATTAAGAGAATAAACAAGATGGACAGGAGGAATGTAGTGAGAGGGCGACAGATTGAATTTATTTTAGAAGCCTGACCCTTCAAAGCAACTTTACCCAGTATATTAGAAATCAACCATTCACTGAACCTTGCCAAACAGAGTTTAGTCAGAGCTTAGCAACCGTAACCAGGAACAGCCGGTTTGTCAACCTTTGGATTTCTACACACGCTAAAAGCAGCCAGAAAAACAATTAAAATCCTTTTTTTTTTTAAATCTTTTCAAACGAACAAACAAAACATTTCAGAACAGATTAAACCATTCGACAGAACAAAAAAACTGCAATTTCTTCTCTTCGTGTCAGTGTCCTTGGTCGTGGACCCAGAGTTTTGAGTATCTGTTGACATTCAATTCTTTGATAATTTATTTGTGTATTTGTTATTTTTGATTGTCATGCTCCTTTGTATTTGCCGTAAGTACTTTGTTTCAGTTCCCATGTATTTACATTTGTATTCTGGGTTGAGGTTATTTTGTATACTTGTTATTTTTCTAGCCTTTTTCCTTATATACTTCTGTGTCAAGTGTGACTTAGGGTTTCGTCTCTGTGTATAATCACTTTCTTTTTTCATTTTAATACTCTCCTGACTTCTGTGTCTCATTTCTAGGTTAGTCTACTTCCTGTCTCATTATCTTTGATTAGTTTCACCTGTTTCTTGTTCCCCAGCTGTTTCCACTCTTCTCAGTAACCTTCAGTGTGTTCCTGTGTGTATACATTTCCCTGTCTTTCAATTAAACCTCGTCATGTCATTCTGTTTCCATACCTGCCTGTTTCACTGTGTTTTTCTCTGTGCTGCCTGGATTTTATTATTTTGTATCGTGGTTTTACTTCTGTTCTGTGAAGATTTATGAATTTTACAAACAGTAAACTAAAAATACCTCAGGAGTTGTACTGTGGCTCAGCGCTCAAACCTTACGATGCGTGCTTTGTGACAAATGGTACGACTGGTGTTTATAAACCCTGAGTGAGACAGCTCACCTGTCTGAAGCAGAGAATTAAATCTGATGTTAGAATCTCACTAATTCTGTCTCCAGGTTAGAGATAATTAATAGTTTGAAATATTTAATAAAGTCACAGCTGCTGTGCAACTCGTGTAAATACTTGCAATTCCCTCTATTCATATGGATCCCGCAGATGTGCGAATCTGCAGGTATTTAATGAATGTTGATAAGATTGATATTTCAGAAGTCGAATATTTTATGTGAATCAATTATAACTTTTGTTCGTGGATCTCAATGTATCTCTCCATATGTAATCATTTGTTCCTCGCACACGGATCTCGCTTAAAAAGAGATGAAAGTACTCATTTAAATAGAGGATTATGTAAGTTTCAAAAAACAAAAACATAATTTTACTTTTAAGGTATTGTTCGTGTATGCAGGTGTGTGACTGTGCACTTACAGCTATCCTCCTCTTCAGAAATAAGCTTGACCACGTAACAGGCGTAGATAAACCCCACCAACTAGAGACAAAGACAAAGGAAAGAAAACAAAAAACAGGAACATTACTCTTTTGTGCAACACAGAGAAAGCGGAAAACATGTGAGGGGATAGACATTGAACAAATAGTTGGAACAGATAGAGAAAACAGGTGTTGGTGGAAGTGGAGCGGAACAGCGCTGTGGTATTTTGCTCCAAAATAGAGCACTGTGTGTGTGTGTGTGTGTGCGTGTGTGTGTGTATGTGTGTGTGTGCGTGTGCAAAAACATATTTTCAATAACAACCACAAGGTTAGCCCAAATTTTCATGGTTTTAGAGCTCTACAGTCACTGTTTTAATGCACAATTTATTAACAGAAAACAACAATGTGCCACAACTGTTGCTCTACAATGGCATGCTGTGGGTAAACATGTGCCGTCTTTTGCTTTGGTCACAAGCAATGACTCTAGCTTACAAAGTCAAGGCAGATAATGCTACATTTGTGATTATCATCAAAATGAAAACCTTACACCACCACTGTGGGGTAGGGCTTTGTAAGCGTACAACCAAGAGGTGAACCCCACAGTCTTCCATTTCATCATGTCATGTCTGTTTGAAGCCATTCACATACCTGAAAATAATGAGGGCCAAACAATCAAAAAAAGGATGCTGCAGCTCTGTGCTGTGATTGTTACAGAGAGAAGCTTACATTAAACACGTGTGTGTCTGTGTGGGTTATGTTTAGACAGTGGTACAGCAGTCCACACCAGCAAAAACACCTTTTGCTATCTGATCTGCTTTCTGATTGGCTGCCTGTTTCCTAGGAGACCGATAGGAGGTGGCCGATTGGAGCAAAGATGCAGGAAGGTGCAGTCGATGTAAGGTCGGCATTTTAGTGACCTTATTACCCCGTGATGACAGAGGAGAGAAAAGGATGGAGGGAAGAGATAAAACGTGGGATGAGAGGAAAAATAGGTATACACGTGTGTTTGTATGAGGGATTAATTTAACCTATTACCCTGAATAAAGAGGCCTTATTGCTGAAATATGGCTTTAAGTGTTGGGGAAAATGACATTGACCTGGTTGGTATTCTATTGACTACATGGACGGATGCCAACACACACAAACACACACACACACACAAGCGCATAAACACTCAGCTAGCTGCAAATGTGAGGAGCTACATTTGAGATTCAGTGTATATCTCAAGGTCCTGACCTCATTTACTCTAAATAATGTTCAGCTCCCAAAGCTCCCCTCCGTTTCTCACACTCTGACTATTCCTTCCAGCTTCTCTTCCTTTTTCTCTTGCCATTATACATCCCATTTCCTTCCACCTTGTACTCGCTCTCTCCTCTGCCTCACACAAGGAAACGATTGAGGAATACAGTGTTTCGCTGCGCGGGGGATGAATTTACTTAAAGCTAAGCCACATACAGGAGGATGGAAACTGCTGCCGGTATCAGCGGGGGGGATCAAAACTGATGAGAAAACAAATGTGCTTTGTGCAGCAGATATGCCATGAGAAATATCCACTGGTCAAAGATGCTGATAAGTTTACGTGCTACAACATCGCAGCTGTCGGTACTACTGACAGCATCATTTCAAAGATTAGGGTGACCTCGACCTCGGGCTGCGTCTCCTGTCTGCTGCCAATCCAGCTTGAAATAATTTTTATATTAGTATTCACTTGAAGCAGACTTTTTGCACCACAAAGTCAAAATGTTGCTTAAAAGACTTTGAAGAGTTGAGAGAGTTTCCCGCCAATGATCGGGAGCTCGTTCTGTCTTCTTCTGCAGGCTCATTGGCTCTGAAAATGACTTTTGGGTGCAGTTGTGTTAGCGCGACTGAACAGGGAGCGGAGAGCCGTGCCCGCCCCGCGATAGGGAACATTCTGATCAGCTGTGACGGAGTACGTTTCTCTGCACATCAATATCCTGTTAATATTCGTGAAACTCAAGTATTCCGTTTTTGGTGTTTGCTGCATATAAACATAATATCCTGTTTACAAGAAGTCTGATTATATCTCGTCCTGAAGTCAAGAAATCCAAATAAGATAGCTGGGGTTCGCCAATATTAGCTATGTGACTGTAAGTATGTGTGTTCCTTATCTTGTTTATTGCTGGAGGTCTGGGTGTGCGTATGTTTGATCCCTGCTGTTATATTTGGACTATCCTGCTCAAGAACCCTGGAAAAGAGCATATTTAATATTTTAGGTTTTGCGGGGCCAAACACTTCCAAACCACATTTTTATTTTCGGCTAAGATTTTGATTAAAATGTGCCAACAGCCATCCACTTTTCTCTGCCTAGAAGGATCATGTCACTGCCATTCTCCTTGAAGGCAATTTTGTCTTTTCATTTTCTAGCTTGTAGTATTTCACCCCCACTGTCTCACATTTTCAAGGTTGCAGCATTCAGGTTTCTTGTATTGTTACCAAGAGAAAAAAAGTTTTACAACCACACTCAAGGTTTAAATTACAACGTTAATTCTATACACAGATATCGGTTTCAATTGCTTTCATCACTGGGTTTTGAACTGAGATATCTCCTGCTTGTGATTAAACAGACTCTGATGATTTAAATTCTTCTACAGCAGATTATTCAGCACCTTCTCTTTAAGTGACAGTTTATTCAGTGCTTAAAGTTAAAGTTGAACTTAATTTACTTTCAGGACTTTTATTTAACCAGGGTAAAAGTATTTCAACTTTTCCAAATGTTGAAAGTGCAAATATCTTAGCTGTGTGCTGTGTTATTTCTTTCTATTTAAAAAAAAACTTGTAAGTATTTTCAGATTCAACCAACTAGAAACACTTTGTTAGTATAAGATACAACTCACAGACAATTACAAAACAGGCGTGTGTATAAATAAAAAATGGAATGCCATGATTTGCAACTCTCACAAACACATATGTTATTCACAAACGAACATAGAAATCATATCAAACATTTGAGCTGTGAAAATGTACAATTTTAAGGAAAAAAGAGGTCATTTTGAACACGTCTCCAAAAAGTTGGAACAGGGCCATGTTTAGCAGTGTGTAGCATCGCCTCTTTTTGACAGTCTGTAACCATCTGGGAACTGATAAGACTAGTTGCTGGGCTTAGTGGATTGCGGGCTGACCAGTTTAGCACCCGGACTCTTCTACTACAAAGCCATGCTGTTGGAGTAGCTGTAGTATACTGTTTAGTACTGGATGGGAGCATTTCCTGCTTTAAAACGTGTTTATATCTTTCAGCATTGCCTGTCCAGATGTTCAATCTGTCATATCTATAGACACTAATGCACCACCATACCATCAGAGGTGCATTCTTTACTCGTGAGTTGCAAGTGATAGCGATTTCCATGAGGGACTTCATTACTGTTGTTGATAAAGGCCTGAGGATCACAGAAATCAATTACTGATTTTAAGCCTTGACTCTTGCACACAGATATTTCTCCAGATTCTCTAAAATCTTTTGATAATATTATGCACTGTATATGGTTAAATATTTCACATTTTTATTTTACGTCGAGGAACAATATTCTGAAATTGTTCAACAATTGATAGACACAGTTTTTTTGCAGATTGGTAAAACCTTGCCCATCTTTACTTCTCAGGAACTAGGCCTCTCTAAAATCAACTTTTTTTTGATCAGGGATTGTAAAAGGAAAGAAATACAGTGTTTTAGCTTCTCCACAGTACATGCTTTCTGCCTTTTAGTGAGCTATACCCCCAGGTTTCTCAGACAGGCTCTAGCTCCTTTTTTTCATTTTGTCTGTGGATTTAGGTTTCCTAGTTACTGAACGATGTTCAGTGTGACGAGTGGAAATGGAAAAAGCACCACTTCAGCATCAAGTCAGACAGGATCCCTGCCCCTGATCAGCCTGACAAGCAATAACTTGTACAACTTCACCATTTCACCGCACAGCACCGTGTACCTCACTCAGAGCAGAAGCCCTTTATTCTTATAAGGTTTTATGCGCACAAGGGCACATGCAATCCCAGGAGGCAGGAGTTTATCCCATTTGTTAAACATACCGTTTATCGAATGCCTGTTGCCATGGTAAACACTGCAAATGTAGTTAGTTATGCAACAGTAAGTCAGTAAAACCTAGTGGCATTATTCCAAGGTAGAGAAAAGTAATGGTAGGGGTGATAAATTGTCAGATACGCATGTTCTTCCCGCTTCGATGTAGTTGACTGCAACATTTCTCCCATTCAGAGCTTGAACAGAGTGTTCTGAACAAATGTTTGCAATGATAACGATGGCAAAGTGGCCTTCCTGCACTGCAGTTACACTTCCTAGTTTCACAGTTTCTGTGAGTGGCTGATACACATGCACGTGCATGTTTTCAATCTTAACTCTTCTTCTTGGTGTATTTGTTTTACGGCTCCCATTTGGCATTTAGGTAAAAATGAAATGGGGTGTTGCGATGGTAAATGCCATTATCTGGCAAGACCTGGACTCAGCTACCCACAGGTGCGATTGTTACGTGTGAAGTTTGGGTTTATTTGCAGATTAGTAGTATCGACAAAGTACGTAATAATAGGATGTAAGATTTACTAATGATATTTAATAAAGATGTGCAGTGAGCTGCACATGTATTTGTAGATTCCCTTTCACAAGCTCCTCTTTCATGGAAAGAAGAGAAAGAAGAGTCATACAACATGAATATCAAGGTTTGCAGTTGGCAATTTACAGCTAATTGCACCATTATTTGACACAGAAAAAAAATCATGTCTTACCCAATTTTCTATTGACATCACCATGGTAGTTGTTATAAGTACAAGTGAATAATAACTGTTTGAGGGCAGCTCGTAGCTCAAATGTTTAGAGCCATATCTGCATATCTCTGTTCCTTTTAAATGGCTGAATTGTTTGCAGTGAAGCAGCTTTTCTATGTATAAATCCTGAACTTTAAGATGTCAGGATTCATCCAGAGAAGGAGTCAAAGACCCCTGACGGAGGATTTGGTCCCCCATTCTATTCATGCTGTTCCCAAGCAAAAACCTAAGAAAACACTTAGCTGTGTCTGTCAGATTATAAGTAGCAAGCTGTGCAAGTGTTATTAGTTTGTCTGTCTGCTTTACAATCTGCTAATTGGAGCAACTCCTGCTAGATTTTGGTGGTTATCACTTGAATAAACTGGCTCCATCTGTGATCATAGATGGTAGTGGATCACCCGAAGAACTTTCCACTTCCATCTGCACTTTTTCCAGGCTCTTGCTTAATAAATCTTGCACTAAGAGTCTACAGCTATATGAGAGGTTCTGTGAGCTGGGATGAGAAATGATATGGAAAACCACAAGTATCAACCGCCAAAGGAAAAGTAAATGTCAGTGGCAGTGAATTGTCAGGATATCTATACTTTTACCAGGTTTTTGTTTTTCTTTCACCAGGCCAAAATCCTCAGGAATCTTGGCCACATTGCTAAAATTACTTCCATTGCTGCTGTGTGCTACAAAGGCAAAGAAATCCCATTAGACAAAAGGAAGATAAGTGAATCATCATACTTTTCTACAATCATGAGGCTCCAAATGCTCCCTTAGCAGTGATTCTGATAACACCTGGAAGTTTTGAACGGAGCGCAGGGAGAAATTAGTTGAATGTCAAGCAGCTGGTGTTCGGTAAGGATGGAAACTCTACGTTCTGCATGGCCTGAGACCAATCATTCACTGATACCATCACGGGATGAGACCTGTTAGAAAAGCAAGGACAGATGCCATGGACGTGTATGTATAAGTCAGTCTCCCAGTGACGCAGTTAGTTCTACACCAGAAACGAAGAGGAGTTAATATTTTGAATGAAGCACAACGTGATCGACTCAGTGCTTTTTCTGTAGATCTTAAACCAGCTGAGCAGATCCGCAGGTTAATACATGATCAGCACCACCAATCACCCCTCCCATTCCCTGTTGCTTTAGTCTCATAACATTCACAGTGTTTATTCTGAATCTTAACGATAGAGCTGTTGTCTATTTGTCTGCTAATCTCGCCTTGTGTTGTGGATGTATTGCTCTTTGATGAGAAATGAATTCATCTCCAATGAGTGAATCCATTACAGCTGTCTGTGGCATTGTACTGAAGATAAATTGTGTTGTGATGAAGATGTCACATCCATTGGATTAAATCTATTTATGTGCTGATGATGTCCTCTAAAACTTAAACACATGCTGGGGGAGTTGAGGGTGTGGAGAGGGTGCGGTGCATTATATTTTGTCACCAAGAGCAGGAGTGAAAATTTACAGCTTTAATCAATACTTAATTTGTTTTAACTGATTGAGTCAGTGTTACTGACATTTATAAAAAAGTTTTTTTGTTTTTTTTTAAAAAGTCCCCGAAATCCTGATCTTACTTATTTACTACGATCTTATTTATTCAGCAAATATGGGATTAGTGTTGTAGAGCACAGTGGTTTCTTTGGTTGACTGATGTTCAGTTACCACACAGTGTACTTCATCTTTTATTTCTGTTTTCTGATCTTTAAAAAAAACAAACAACAGCTATAAAAACTAATCTGGAGTTTATAGTACAAAGCAGGAGTTAGCGAGGTAACTTCAGGTTAATGTAAGGTCTAAGCTTTGGTTTTTCATTGTCACAAAGATGCTTTGCCTTTTACTGAGGTACACTACCAACTTTACTGCAAACCTAAGGTACTCCTCAACATGTAAAAAAGCTCCACTACTGGCCAAAAGAGCATCAGACTGAAGAATCCCACACGATACCAAGTCATCAAGTTCAGACATCTGGATACTACTGTGAACAGCGACAGAAGATTGCTCCATGAAATCACTATGCGGACTGCAACAGCAAAGAAGACTTTCTATAACCTAACAAAGATTTTAATCAATCGACAAATTTCATTCAAGACAAGAAAGAAAGTCCTAGATGCCTACATTATACCTGTCCTCACGTATGAAAGTGAAGCTTTGACAAGAAACAAAACAAAAACCAAAAAAGGAGACACCATCAAGAAAACAGAGATGTGGTTCATCAGGAGGATGATGACAATATCATACATACAAGACCAAAAGATCACTGTGTCAGAAGATCACATAGAAACGAGGAGGATTCTTTGGACACATTATGATAAGAGCAGGAATGGAATATGATGATACATCTTGAAAAATTGAAGGGGAAAGAAGCAGAGGTGGAAGGAGAGAAACCATCATTGACGGAATGAAAGACTGGATGAACAAAGCAAATGAGCTGCTGCACTGTGTGAGAGACGGGGCATCCTGGAGGACCATGTTCGCCAATACCATTCGGCAAGGCACCTAAAAAGACAAAGACTGGCCAAAATGACATCAACGCTCTTACTGGACTTTTGCAGACACGTAACCACCAACTGTGCTTCTACACTCGCCGTTTACTCCCTGGACAAGCTGCCATTTTGGTATTATTTCTGTTGGTCATCCACCTCTTGATTTTAGTAACCTGGCACTTTGTGCTGCCGCTACACCAGGGTCACATCATGGTGACTATGTAGGATCAAGTAATATCAGCTCCAAGCACACAGGCTGACTCTGGAGCAATCCGTGCATGATGTCACATGAGAAACTTCTACAAAATTGCATAAATAGCGACAAGGTCTTTTCTTAGAGTTTTTAGAGACCATCTAATTTTCACATTTACATTATTTGCTAGATTTCCTACTGGTATTTGGCTCTAGTAACTCTGTTTCTATTTCTGCATTATGTTTTCACAATTTCCAATATGTTTTTTAGGATTATAGTTTGTTGTTCTTATAAGAAATGTGCAGCACGACCCGTGAATAAAACTTGACCCTAACAAGTCATCGTGTTTGATCCCACTGACAATGATGTCACATAATTTCCACCTTAAAATAACCTGTAATTGAAAGGATTACTTTCATAAGATGTAGGCTGAGAAAAACTCTATGGCTGTCTGATAGATCATCCTGAAACTACTAGTTACACTCCATTTTCGCAGAGCTTTTTTGGGTACCATGCCATGAACCTGTCAAGCGCAGCACTCTGGAACAATCGGGAGTACAAAATATTTTACTGACTGTTGATATTGCACAGTGTTAACCTAAAAGCAGTGCTGTACCAATCTGATATTCAGTAGACATATTGTTCTCGCAGCAGTGAGCTCTCTAAATCAGGGGTATCAAACATAAGGCGCGGGGGCCAGAATCAGCCCAGCAAAAGCTCCAGTCCGGCCCACTGAATGGCTTTGAACAATGTGAAGGCGGGCATAAATTTTAGACTTTTAACATTATTTTCATAGGTTTTACAGCTTTGCCTACTGATAAAGACCTCAACCATGGTCATTCATATTAAACCAAAGTAATTAGCAACATGTTCTCATCCCAATGCGTAACATACCAACGACTGTGACAAATCGGTAGACATAAGAGAGGGTTGGAATGAATCTATACATGTGACATGAAAATCAACCTAACAAAACATTATGTACATTAAATCTGTTCAAGTTCAGAACCTGAATCAATTTGGAAAACACTATGTGATAGGGTTAAGGTTATGGTTAATGTTAGGGTTAGGGCTGGAATAGACAGCTGGAGCTTATGCTCTAAGCATGTCTTACCGCCACGAGCGACTTTCTATTGGATTCAATTGACAACCCAGAGCGTCTCATAAGGACACGGAAGGGTACCTTACTATGTGACGCCTACGGGTGTGACAAATCGTCGGTATGTTACCCGTTGGGAATGATAAGGCTCTGTAATTAGGTAACCAATAAACAATTCAGTGAGAGAAAAGTTCCTGTCTTGTGCTATAGAAAGTGCTTTTTTACAATGGGTCCACAGTTAAACTTTCTTTTTTTAAATTACAGGACAGTCTCAGCAATTAGTTACCAGATTTTTTTTCTGTAATTTCACATATTTACTCCTTACAATTTACGCCCAAAGACTTGTGCTGACAAATTTCTTTCATTTACTGCAGTAGCATTTCTTTATTATGAAGAAAAACTGAGACGTACTGTTGAAATTGTTCTTTTTTTTTTTCTTAAATTAAGATATGTGAGGACTAAATGTCTAGTTAAACTTCTTTACAATGACAGACAGGGGAGTTTCACTGGTCCACACCACTTGAACTCAAACTGGGGCTGTATGTGGCCCACAATCTAAAACAAGTTTGACATCCCTGCTCTAAATTAAACCCTCAGTAAAATGAGAGTAGTCTAAATAAACAGGATAAATAACTTTTTAAAATCTGGTTTTCTGTGTCATTTATTACGTTACTCATAAATGCCAATTCAGTTAATATAAATTCTGATATGTATTTATTTGTTACATGTTGGACTGAGATAACAAAAGCAGTTTTTAAGTCCATCATGATAATAATACATGCCCAGTCTCTTTCTCAAAGTGAAGAATAGAGATTAAATCAAATCCCTGGTTTTAAGTGCTCCTAATTTGAGCATATTCTCTGTGCAGAGTTGTAACATGCAAACAAGCCGACATAGCTAATGGTAATTTTCATCAGCTGATTACGTCTCAGAGACAGGGTTACTCAGCTGTGTGTGGGGACCAGGCTATATGCAGCCATTCCTCCCAATCAGAAAAACAAAACAAAAAAAACAGTAGGTGATTTCACTGATTAGTATCTCCACTTTAGATGAAGTTATGCTAATCACAGAAATTACTTGCAGGCATGCACTTTAGACCACGGAGCCAGCAGACAGCCTCTTAGATAATGTTGTTTAATATAATTATCACTTTGTTTGTGCTATTAGGATGTACAATAGTGTTGAGAAAAAAAAAACCTAATTAAAGAAATAATGCTCGTGCATTTCCCCACTGTGCTATCGTCTGGGATTGAAGGCCTACATTTCACTGAGCATGTTCCAGTTCTCCCCGGAGAACATAGAGCCTTATGCTCTATGTCAGTACAACTGATATTCACTCTGTGGAACAAACTGTAAAGAAATTGAAAGTTTAGAAAACTAATTAGTCCATTCTTCGAAATTAACACAGTAATTCACTGTAAAAGTCAGGCAGCAAACCAATTAACGATTTATCATATACACTTTATGAAATAAATGAACCATGGGACAAAGCCCAACGAGACTGACTGTGGAACAAGTTGTTTTCTTATGAGACAAATATTCTCATCTGTTGTAGGGAAAAAAAAACCTGAAATAGATTTGCGGTCACAGTTGTTAAATCACATGAACTCAGTAAGCTGGAGACGAAAATCCCACTGCTGTGAGACACTTAGAAAAGCAAACTAGTCCATCACATACCCAACTAACCACCCAGACAAACAAAAACATGCAGTGTTGAAGAACCTGACAGCTGCAATGCCTCAGTGGCTATTTGTCTTCCGCATACTGTCCAGACTTGTCTACCTTTAGATTCCCCCCACCATCGAAACACGAGAGCCTTCATTTCTGGAAAACACAAGTATTACCTCTTTTTGTCAGGTTGTCAGATATTACCTGTTAGTATTGATCCAGCACCATTAACGTTGCTCCAGGATCTAATCACCTGTGGTGTGTAAGTTCAAACTTGACAAGAGCAAATAATTAGATTAACCAGTTCATGTTCATTTTTTGGTGTTTTCTTTAATGAGGTCCTCTGAGCTCTTTTTCAGTAGAATGTCATCCAGTCATCCATGCAAACCCCAATCATTATCACCTTTCAAACATGCTTTGCCACTTAAACAATGTGTCATAAAGTAGGACATTTCAAAACAGGTGAGTTTACAAATGTAATTCAGCTCTTTCTGAACTTTTGGCTCATGGTCTTACCTTTTGTTAATGACTCTTTAATGTTATGAGAGCTTGAGATGCCATAAACATCAAGGAAAAAGATTATAATGATACTCAATAACACTTTGTTTATTAGCAGTGAAGAAGTAGTATATAATCCACTTTGGATGGCGGATATGTTTTAAAGACAAGACTTTAACCCAGGAGACTGGGGTTTGTTTTTCTATATCAAACAAAATCACTTTCAAGTCATTATTTCTAGAATTAATTGACTTATTATTTTCATATTTATCAAAAATACACTATATGAAGTAAGTACTAGACTGCACCTCCTAATCTTCTAATTGAAGTGTTTTCGGTCCCAATACCATATACTCACTGAATGCAAGTGCGGTATTGTAACAGATTGCCATCACTGAAATAAATAAGTTTGTAAAATCTCTCCCCCCAGGTATTCAACAGTCAACTCTCGGTGGTATTACTGAAAAGGAACCACATGAAATGTCAGACCATGTAAAGTTACAAAGGTACAAACCTTCAACCCTCCCCTGGCATTAACATCAGCATAGAAACTGCACACTGGGAGCTTCATGCCCTGGCTTTCTGCAATGTAGCAGCTCCACTAGGTGTAACCTGTAGGTCGCTCAGTACTTTTGTCTATATAAGGCCAGATTTATTAAATGGCGAGTGAAGGCAGTCCCTAAGTAACACTCATAGGTGTGGCTTAGTTTTACGAGTAAGTTAAAAAAAAGTTGTACTGTTTTCTAAACACAGGAGCAGTCAGTTAATTACGATTTTAAAAAACAATCTTTCTCATTGTTAAATATCAGCACAATTAGCAGTAAACTGCATGTTGCAAATATTTGCGTGCTTGATTTAAATATTCTCCACTTTATAGTTTACACCTTGAGAAAGGAACTCCTAGAAATCCATATGTAACAGAATCTCTTACATGTAACCTTGCACTCTTTTTTAAATACAGATGATTCTTTTATAACAGTAATTTTTTTTAACGTCAAAACCCAGTTTGCACAAGTGCAATGCATACAGAAATCTGGCCCATAGTTTAGTCTCATTTTGATTTTTGCAAAACAATATGGTTCGTTTAAAAGACACCGTTTTCACAATGTTAGTCACATGTTAGAAAGCCTTTGTGCCAGAAAGGGAAATAACAATAAATATGAAGCTTTAAGGACACCAACAGACCAATACTGGATTATGTCCCAAGCATCGGTTATTCAGACAATCAACCTGATAACGACCAGTCATTTAGTTTAGGGTGTAACTCAAGCAAACTCTAACCCACACTTAGTCAATTACACTAAACAAGGCTGCCGGTTGCCTGGTGAACCTGTCAGACTGTTGAGTTTGTGCTCATGGAGCATGACAGTGTTTCAACACACCAATTACGGTGAGACAGTGGTACAGCTGTGCGGTGGCTTGGCACTCAGCCACACTATAAGCACCACTATCGATTGTCAGAGAGACACAGAGTAGGCATGAGAAGGGGACAGTCATGCACTGTAAGAGAGCGAGATGCAAAGTGAAACCGAAAAGGCGGAGATTCTCTCGCTTCCGAAACCTTTTCCCTGTTTTTTGTTGGCGTAATGATGCACGGCTGTGGCATTAAAGCTCTGACTTGTTTATTGTGCGCGCTTCCTTATTTGAATGTATGTGTACAAACAGAGCTACAGTACAGAGAAAACCGATATGAGAAGCGGCAGGCCTCCCTCATTCTCGCTTTTTACTTCTCTCTGTATGTTCTCTCTTCTGATCCTCCTAATTATCACAGTTTGACAGCGCAGGAGAGGAATAAATACTGAGGGCAGAGAGAAACAAAGAGGAAAACTATCACGTTTGCAAAAATGAAATAAAACAGAGAGACACAGGCAGAAAACCAAGATAGAGGAACAGTTTCTAAAGCAGCTTATCCAGCCTATTCTATGTTAATGAGGGTATGAGTTATTAACTTAATGGAGACTAGATACTTCATTTTAGTCTAAAACAGGTACTAAAAAGGTCCAACCCAATGCAGCAGACAAAGGAGCTGTCATGGCTGTAGTACAATTCAGAATATGTTCAACTTATAGCTGAATATCATTTGAATAATTGCAATTTTAAAAGCACCGCGTCACATATCCATACACAGAAAAAAGTAAAAAGCATAGGATGTAATTGCTGCATATGTTAATACTTACCTGCACATGTAAACTAATGCAGAGATAGACACAAATTTAAATTACTGGGATTTTTTTATTTCTTTTTAGTAAAATAGTGAAAGATGTAATTATTTATGACCAAAAAAGATTTATTTGTGGTTGGCAACAAGAAAGACGAAATGTACTTTAATCTAACAACACCCTTAAATATGATGGTTTAACTAATTTTACTTAATTTTCTAAGACATACACAAAAAGTTCTTTTGTGTTTTTTTTGCTTGTGTTTGAAGTTAGGAGCTACAGCATTGTATTTTTTGGTCATTAGCAGACTTAATCAGCTCTAGCTAGTTCATTCTAACACTGAAATGACAGAAAAATATCCCATAAACTCTTTTCTCTTTTTTGTTTGGGTTTGGAAATGTGATAAAAAGACACAAACCCTATTAAAAATATCACATTTACTAGAACTCTATGGAAAAAAATTTAATTTAATTTAATTTAATTTAAATCCATTTCCTTATCTCCAAATACTCTTTACCGGTACTGACCATCTATCACTGGACAGAGCCTTACTGTTTTCATGGTGCTAAGTTGCAGGCTGAGCATAGCTGAATGCAGCCACCTGTACACAGGCCCACTCACTGCACAGGCATTAGGTTTTTCCTGTGGAGGCTGCCTGATGTTCCCCTCATAATTATGGCAAATTTAGTCGGCTCTAAACTGCTACAGTATCTACAGTACCAGCAGGTCATGACTGCCTTTTAAAGCAATAAACCCCGAGTATGTCTACTACATGCAGGCACTTGAGTTTGAAATTACAGTGCATTGTACTTATTCATCTCAAGTACTTACAGCCAGGAGTATCTGCAGCGAGGAATGAGCCACCTCTATGAACTGAAAATCCATCAGACAGCCAGATATAGATATATATCGGTGGTCCTCGGGTGCCCAGGAGGGAGGAGGGGTGATGGGCGTCACCCTGCACCCTGGGCCGTTCTCCATCCACCAGGAGCGGTGCATGGACAGGTTAAATGTCAGGACAAGGTCAGAGTCCTGGCAAACAGAGAGAGACGGACAGAAAGAGGTTGATTACATCCTCAGACAGAAGACAAACAAGGAGCAAAGCAGAGGCCGTCTGAATGTGTCGAACCCTGAGATCTAGACAGAAAGGTGAAGAGAGGCTTGATCTAAGATTTAGATTTACACTTACCAGCAACTTTATTAGGTATACCTGTTCAGCTGCTCATTGATGCATATGTCTATTTAGACAATCACATGGCAGCACCTCAGTGCATTTAGGCATGTAAGCATGGTCAAAACGACCTGCTGGAGTTCAAACTGAGCATTAGAATAGGGAAGAAAGGTGATTTAAGTGAATTTGAGCGTGGCATGGTTGTAAATGCCAGACAGGCAGACAGTCAGAGTATTTCAGAAGCTGCTGATCTGCTGGGATTTTCCCACACAGCCATTTCTTAGAGATGAGAAAAAGGGCAAATCTGGCATAAACAACATGAAAGCGTGGACCCATCCTGCTTCGCAGTGAAAATATTTTCTTCCCGTGTTTACGAGCTGAGTATAATTTAAACTGGTTTCTTGAACATGACAATGAGTTCAGTGTAATCAAATGATCTCCACAGTCACCAGATCTCAATCTAATAGAGCACCTTTGAGATGTGGTGGAGTGGGAGATTTGCATGATGGATATGCAGCCGACAAATCTGCAGCAAACAGTGGGATGCTATCATGTCAACATGGATCAAACTCTCGGAGCAATGTTTCTAGCAACTCGTTGTGCCACAAAGAGTTAAGGTAGTCCAACCTGGTGCTAGCAAGGCGTACCTAATAAAAAGGAATTCCAGTGATCCTGGGCCTCGATGTAATTTGTACACATGCACCCACTGTCATCATTATCAGTTATGACAATGATGACTTGGAAACTTAACCAGAATCAGAATCAACCTATTAGTAATTAGCATCTGTGATTTTTGCCTTTAATTATTCTTTTGTGTCTTAGTAATCATGGGACATATAAATAAATATTCACTAATACTCACTAAAACACATTAAAAGGTATTCCCCCCCCCAAAAAAGTCATTTTTTTTATTATCTGAAACTTAAGGTTAGGTTTATGGTAGGGTCACAAGAGTGTTAACTTTACTGTGGGGGTTTATAGCTTCACTGCCAACGTAAATGTCGGCAACACCATTCACTACACCACTCTGACCCAGATTTAATTATCTTTTCACATACTGGCATGTATTTCCATAAAAATGCAGAAACTCATTTGAGTGGAAGAGCCCTAATGACTGGCGATTCCTTAACTTTTCTTCTACCAGCAGCAGGTTTCCACCTCTCCAGATGACTTTTGTTCGCAGACCTTTACTGCGCTGCCACTTTGATTTTAAAATTTTGAGCTCTAACTGCACCACTGTTGTGTAGTACTTTGAGTTTAGAGTTATACGGCAACTTACTGTCATGCTATCTTGCAAGATGTGAACATGGTAACCGTGTTAGCAGCTGATGTTAACATTTTACCTACAGAACTGCACAGCATCACAAAGCCACTAGCTACAGTCTCATAGTGTGTACTCATATGAGCCAGGGTTGCCTTATACCCTACAGATTTGTTAACTACCTAAAACAGAGAAAGCAGCGGTCACACTGCATGTCCAAATAAGCACGAACAGTCCCCTCACTGATGGGGCGAACTTAAAGCTTTTACATGTTCTGTCCTAAATCATTTCAGTTCAGCAACGCTGACAACGGCCCCAGTCTAGAGCGTCTGTAGAGGCTCCTCGTCATTACATTTAATTCTAAAAGCCTCAAAGATGCACAATGAATCAGCTGTGATTGTCGTCTCGGATTAAACAATGCACATATTAATGACTCCATTTAGCAAGAGGAGGCATAGATCATTAAACAGACAACCATGCGAACCGCACGGGCGTCTGTTCATGTGTTACTTCGCCATTAGCCGAATGAGAGGCCCTAATGCTCTTTAAAAGCACCATAAATCTTTTTACTAAGATATAGAAAGAAAAAAAAACGTTATAAAACTGATTTTCTTGTGTGTGCCAATCAGATTTAGAAAAAAAGAAAAAATCTATTAGTTTTTGTTGCAAGAAAGTGTACCCAAGAAGAAGATGAAACAAAGTCTACATAGCATCCTAACAACAGTCCCCATAAGTACACTGTCTGCATTTAAAGTCACTTCTATTGAAGCACATAAATCCTTAAAGAGAGCTTTAAATAGAAACCCTGTTCTTACATTACCTGTTTCTACTCCATATATCCCACCTTATCTTGTCCTTGCCTGTCCCTCTTAACCTCCCACTGCATCCACACTTGGCTCTGTCACCTCTTTCTGTACCGTTACTTAATTTTTTTCTCCTCTCTCTCTTTTTCACTCTCCATTCATTTATATTATGATCTCACCCCCCCCCCCCCCCCCCCCCCCCCTTCTTTTTTTCCCTTTTTTTTTTTCT